>LZPO01008175.1:41334-55120 GCA_001675575.1 Neotoma lepida | reverse complement strand
ACCAAGACTGTGCAAGGTGTCCCACCATAGATAATGGGCTCCAAAAATCCAGGTCATGTACCAGGGATGGATCCTGATCTTACTGCCAGGGCCCCCTCAAGCAGAACAAGCTACACAACTGTCTAGCTTATGCAGAGGGCCTAGTCCAGTCCCATGGAGGCTCCACAGCTGTTGGTCTAAAGTTTGTGAGTTCCCAATAGTTTGGTTTGGTTGTTTCTGTAGATTTTCCCATCATGATCTTGAGGACCCTTGCTCATAGAATCCTTCTTCCCTCTCTTCAACTGGACTCCTGGAGCTCAGCCTGGTGCTTGGCTGTAAATCTCTGCATCTCCTTCCATCAGTTACTGGATGAAGGTTCTATGATGACAGGGTATTCACTGATCTGATTACTGGGGTAAGACAGTTCAGGCACCCTCTCCACTATTACTAGTAGTTTAAGCTGGGGTCATCCTTGTGGATTCCTGGGAACTTCCCTAGCTCCCAGTTTCCCCAATCCCCATGATGTCTCCCTCTATCATGGTATCTCTTTCATTGCTCTCCCACTCTGTCCCTGTTCTAGCTCAACCATCTAGTCCTCTTATGTTCTCATCCCCCATCCCCTACCCTCCATTGTCCCTCCTCACACCTTTAGTCATGGAATCACATCTATTTCCCCTTCCCAGGGCAGTCCATGCGTCCCTGTTAGGATCCTCCTTGTTAGCTAGCTTCTCTGGAGCTGTGGGTTGTAGTCTGGTTATCCTTTGCTTTACATCTAGTATCCTCTTATGAGTGAGTATATACCATGCTTGTCCTTCTGAATCTGGGTTACCTCACTCAGGATGATATTTTCTAGTTCCAACCATTTGCCTGCAAATTTCATGATGTCATTGTTTTTTACTGCTGAGTAGTACTCCATTGTGTATATGTACCACATTTTCTTAATCCATTCTTCAGTTGAGGGGCATCTAGGTTGTTTCCAGGTTCTGGCTATTATGAATTATGCTGCTATGAACATAGTTGAGCATGTGTCCTTGTGGTATGATTGAGCATTCCTTGGGTATATGCCCAAGAGTGGTAAAGCTGGGTCTTGAGGAAGATTGATTTCCAATTTTCTGAGAAACTGTCATACTGATTTCCAAAGTGGTTGTACAAGATCGTACTCTCACAAACAGTGGAGAAGTGTTCCCCTTGTTCAGCACCCTTCCCAACATAAACTGTTATCAGTGTTTTTGAACTTAGCCATTCTGACAGGTATTAGATGGTATTTCAAAGTCATTTTGATTTACATTCCCTGATGACTAAGGATGTTGAGCAATTCCTTAAGTGTATTTTGGCCATTTGAGGTTCTCCTATTGAGAATTCTCTGTTTAGCTCTGTAGCCCATTTTTTAATTGGATTGTTCAGTGTTTTGACATCTAGTTTCTTGAATTCTTTATATACTTTGGAGACCAGCCCTTTGTCAGATGTGGTGTTGGTGAAGAGCTTCTCCCATTCTGTAGGCTGTTGTTTTGTCTCATTTGTTATGTCCTTTGCCTTACAGAAGCTTCTCAGTTTNAAGAGGTCACATTTATTAATTGTTGCTCTCAGTGTCTGTGCTACTGGTGTTATATGTAGGAAGTGGTCTCCTGTGCCAATGCGTTCAAGACTACTTCTTACTTTCTCTTCAATCAAGTTCAGTGTAACTGGATTCGTGTTGAGGTCTTTGATCCACTTGGACTTGAGTTTTGTGCATGGTGATAGATTTGGATCTATTTGTAATCTTCTACATGTTGACATCCAATTATGCCAGCACCATTTGTTGAAGATGCTTTCTTTTTTCCATTGTACAGTTTTGGCTTCTTTGTCAAAATTGAGGTGTTCATAGGTGTGTGGGTTAATGTCAGGGTCTTCAATTTGATTCCATCAATCCACATGTCAGTTTTTATGCCAATACCAAGCTGATTTTATTACTATAGCTCTATATTGGAGCTTGAGGTAAAGGATATTGATGCCTCCAGAGGTGGCTTTATTGTACAGGATTGTTTTAGCTATCCTGGGTTTTTTGTTTTTCCATATGAAGTTGAATATTGTTCTTTCCAGGTCTGTGAAGAATTGTGTTGTGATTTTGATGGGGACTGTATTGAATCTGTAGATTGCTTTTGATAAGATTACTATTTCTACTATGTTAGTTCTACCTATCCCTGAGCATGGGAGATACTTTCGTTTTCTGATATCTTCTTCAATTTCTTTCTTCAGAGACTTAAAGTTCTTCTCACATGGGTCTTTCACTTGCTTAGTTAGCATTACCGCAAGGCATTTTATATTATTTGTGGCTATTGTAAAGGGTGATGTTTCTCTGATTTCTTTCTCAGCCCATTTATCATTGTATAAAGGAGAGCTACTGATTTTTTTGAGTTAATCTTGTATCTTGCCACATTACTGAAGCTGGAGGAGTTCCTTGGTTGAATTTTTGGGGTCGCTTATGTGTACTATCATATCGTCTGACTATAGCGAAAGTTGGTTTTCTTCCTTTCCAATTTATAGTTCCTTGATCTCCTTTTGTTGTCTTATTGCTTTAGCTAGGACTTCAAGCACTGTATTGAATCGATATGGGAAGAGTGGACAGCCCTGTCTTGTTCCTGATTTTAGTGGAATCGCTTTGTGTTTCTCTCCATTTAATTTGATGTTGGGTGTCAGTTTGCTGTAAATTGCCTTTATTATGTTTAGGTATGTTCCTTGGATTCCTGATCTCTCCAGTACCTTTATCATGAAGGGTGTTGGATTTTGTCAAAGGCTTTTTCAGCATCTAATGAGATGATCATGTGGTTTTTTTCTCTTGATTTGTTTATATGGCGTATTACAGTGACAGATTTTCATGTGTTGAACCATCCTTGTGTAGCTGTACGTTTTCTCAGGTACCAAATGTAGTCAAAAGTTTCTCCTTTCCCACCTGACCCTGTGGTCCCACCCAGGCCCCACAGTCCTGCAGCCGCTTATAAAAGAATCATTCAGAGGCTTTAGCATTATTTACTGATAGTGTGGCCTATGGCAGGCTTCTTGCTAGCTAGCTCTCATAACTTAATCCATTTCTATTAATCTATAGGTTGCCACTTAGCTGTGGCATTACCAGTCTGCTGGCATCCTGCTGCTCCTTTGGAGGTGGCTGGCTTCTCTCCCTTCCCTCCTTTCTTCTCTCTGTTTATCTGCTTGGATGTCCTGCNTGCCTCTAAGCTGCCTTGCCATAGGCCAATGCAGCTTTATTTATCAACCAATCAGAGCAGCACATATTCACAGCATACAGAAAGACATCCCAAAGCACTTTCCCATTTCTGTCTAATCAAAAAGGAAGGTTTTAACTTTAACAAAGTAAAATTACATATAATAGAATAGTTATCAAGCAGGAATTACAGTTATAATATCTAGTCTATTTGTATTTGGCAAAATTAGAGAAAATATTCTACCTATCCTATATTTGTGAGTCTAAGGTTTCTTATCTAATTTATCTTTTATCATAAACAAGGAAAATTAATTATAACTATTTAGTCTTTAACTACATCAAAGACCGAGGAAGGATATAATATTATCTAAGTAAGCAGGAAGTGCATTGTAAAAGCAACTTCCAAAAATCTAGAATAACAGAGACAGCTGACTGCCTGGAAAGTCACCCAAACTTCCTCTTCAATCTTGAGGCATCCATCTTCAGCCTATAGGCCTAGAGATTTTTATTCACTTCTTCCTGTGTCCTGTAGAATATCTGGCAGTCTCCTCTGTGAAGCAGGAACCTGAAGGACCACCTTGCCTTGTTTTGGCAAAATTTAGTAGTCATTTTTCTATGAGTCCTGCATGTCCAGTTTATATAACATGCTGTCAAGTAGTNCAGGGAAGAGCAGTTCTTTGCCCAGCAGGACATTTTGTGCCAAGAAGAACATAAACTCCATATAGAGTGTCTTCATTGCCCATCTTCCTCTTTGAAGTAAATCAGTGCTACCAGGAGCAGACACTGTCTCACTGTCCAGAAAGTCTAAGTTTTTAAAATTTTATAAATGCCATACTCTGTAAGTCTTTGAAATGTTTGAAGATTACTTATCTAATAGAAATATACCTTTATATACCTAAAAAACTTAACTAGCATGACTATAAGTTTGATTATCCTAGATGACTATTAATCTGTATTTCTTAATTATATGTTACAATTTTAAATGAGCTGTATAAGCATAATACCTTAAACAAGAGTAGAAATATATATGCAATATTACAAAATTAACTTTAAATTTGTAATAAGCTAAAATCTATAGCAATGTAAAACATTTTAAACAAGTTGTTGCTCTTTAAAAGTAGATTCAATAATCTACCCTTTCNTCCTATCATATCTATAATACCCCCTTTTTTTCTTTAGAAAGAGATTGCATTTATAATCAACCCCCTTTAAATAAAAATAAACATTTATAAACAATATTGTGGGAATTTGGGTGTATCTTTTCCTACTACTTCCTGCTGATTGAGGATGCTGGTAATCTTATGGGGATCCTGAGAAAATTAAGAATTATAGTTAAATTTTGGCTGTAGTAGTCTGTGAAGATAGATCCTCTCAGCCAGTTGCTTTGAAGCTGATTTTGGATGTTGGATTATCTGGGTCATGATGTCATTGGAGACCTTTTGGGGGTCTTGGCTGATCAAACCATATTAGCCTGGAAGCAATCCACAGGTTCTCACCTTCTTTGGAAACAAAAGCAGAACCTCTTCTCCAAAGCAACATATCCTTAGACATAAATTTTGAAGTCCAGTTACCTTTAAAATATATATATTGGTTTAACTCAGCAGCTTTTACAATCAAATGTCTTTCTGCAGTTAAAAATCCCAAAGACAATATTATCCAGACTCTCTGTATGATTTCCATCTTTATGTGGCTTATTTTTTATATTATTTTTACTGTCTCTTTAAAGATTTTATTTTTTAAAATTATCTATTTTTTATATACTTGTCTACCCTCCTTTTCCCCTCTCTTCCAAGCCTATGTATATTTTTACATATAATGTAAACTATTTAGAGGTTTATTCCATCTGAAACTGTCTTTTGTATATCTATAATCCTTTTTTGATCATTGCAAACTGCAGTGTGGCTAAGATTGAAGCAGCAGCCCTGGCTGCTGACTCCACCCATTTCAGCTTCCCAACATGGCAGAGGGACCCAGGAGAGTCATCCTTACCCCACCAACCCTGGAGTCCATGCTGCCATCAGGTAGCATGCAGCTGGCCCATAAACCCTTTCTGTCTATATGAGTAAAAGCTAAATCCACCATGCAGCATGCTGTGCAGCTTGGAGACAGTTCTGTGTACCAATGCAGGAATCCACTATGCTGCGCTCAAGCCCAAATGCTGCAACATCTCTGTACTGTGTTGTCTTTGTACCATGGCCTGCATGAAACATGAAGTAGGAAGCTATTTTTGGCTCCGTTTTAGAATTTTTTATTAAGTTCTGTCAGCTTTTAATTTGGGTGACAAATACAGCCACAAGTTTTCTCAGGTGCCAAACCTTTCTCCTTTCCCAGATGGCCCCACCGTCCCGCCCAGCCCTGTGGTCCTGCAGCCGCTTTATAAAAGAATCATTCAGAGGCCTAATATTACTTACCAATTGTGTGGCCTATGGCAGGCTTCTTGCTAGCTAGCTCTTATAACTTAACCCATTTCTATTAATCTATAAGTTGCCGTGTGGCTGTGGCATTACCAGTCTGCTGGCATCTTGCTGCTCCTTTGGAGGTGGCTGGAGTCCCTCCCTCCTCTCCTTTCTTCTCTCTGTATATCTGCTTGGATTTCCCACCTGCCCCTAAGCTGCCTTGCCATAGGCCAATGCAGTTTTATTTATCAACCAATCAGAGCAACATATATTCACAGCATACACAAAGACATCCCACAGGATCCTTGCATCTCTAGAATGAAGTCTACTTGGTCATGGATAATTTTTTTTTTGATGTGCTCCTTTTATGTTTATTGTGTGGAACAATTTGAAGAGTATTGGTATTAGCTCTTCTTTGATAATATGGTAGAATTCTGCACTGTCCAGAAACCATCTTGTCCTGGACTTTTTTTGGTTGGGACACTTTTAGTGACTGTTTCTATTTCCTTAGGGGTTATAAGTCTGTTTAAATTGTTTATGTGGTCTTGATTTAATTTTGGTATGTGGTACCTATCCAGAAAATTGTCCATTTCTTTGAGATTTTCCAATTTTGTGGAGTACAGGTTTTTGAAGTATAGCCTGATGATTCTCTGGATTACCTCATTGTCTGTTGTTATGTCTCCCTTTTCATTTCTGATTTTCTTAATTTAGATGTTCTCTCTCTGCCTTTTGGTTAGTTTGGATAAGGGCTTGTCTATTTTGTTGATTTTCTTAAAGAACCAACTCTTTGTTTCATTGATTCTTTGTATTGTTTGTATTGTTCCCTTTGTTTCTATTTCATTGATTTCAGCTTTCAATTTCATTATTTTCTGGCATCTATTCCTTCTGGGTGAGTTTGCTTCTTTTTGTTCTAGAGCTTTAAGGTGTGCTGTTAAGTCACTAATGTGAGATTTCTCCAACTTCTTTATGTAGGCATTTAGTGCCAAGAATTTTCCTCTTAGCACTGCTTTCATAGTGTCCCATAAGTTTGGGTGTTGTACATTCATTTTCATTGAATTCTAGGAAGTCTTTAATCTCTTTATTTTTTTTTTCTTGACCCATTGGTGATTCAGTTGAGCATTATTCAGTTTCCATGCGATTGCAGGGTTTCTGTAATTTTTGTTGTTGTTGAAATCTAACTTTAAGTCATGATGGTCTGGTAAAATACAGGAGGCTATTCTATTTTTTTTTTTTTTTGTATCTGTTAAGATTTGCTTTGTGACCAAGTATGTGGTCGATTTTAGAGAAGTTTCCATGGGGGTACTGAAAAGAAGGTATATTCTTTTTTATTAGGGTCAAATGTTCTGTAGGTATCTATTAAGTCCATTTGAGTCATGACATCTGTTGATCCCTTATTTCTCTGTTAAGTTTCTGTCTGGCAGACCTATCCATTGGTGAGAGTGGGATGTTGAAGTCTCCTTCTATTAGTGTGTGAGGTTTGATGTGTAATTTAAGATTTAGTAATATTTCTTTTACAAATGTGGGTGCCCTTGTATTTGGGGCATAAGTGTTCAGAATTGAGACTTCATCTTGGTGGAGTTTTCCTGTGATGAATATGTAATGTCTTTCCTGATCTCTTTTGATTGATTTTAGTTTAAAGTCTATTTTGTTAGATATTAGGATAGCTACACCAGCTTGCTTCTTAAGTTCATTTGATTGGAGGATCTTTTCCCAGCCTTTCACTCTGTGGTAGTGTCTGTCTTTGTGGTTGAGATGTGTTTCTTGTATGCAGCAGAAGGATGGGTCCTGTTTTCATATCCATTCTGCTAGCCTGTGTCTTTTTATCAGCAAATTGAATCCACTGATATTAAGGGATATTAATGACCAGTGATTGTTGATTCCTGTTATCTTTTGGTAGTAGTATGTGTGTATTTCCCTTCTTTGGGATTTGCTGCTGTGAGGTTTCTATTGCCTGTGTTTTAATGGGTGCATCTAACTTCCTTAGGTTGGAATTTTCCTTCTAGTCCTTTTTGTAGGGCTGGATTTGTGGAGAGGTATTGTTTAAATCTGGTTTTGTCTTGCAATGTCTTGTTCACTCCACCTATGGTGATTCAAAGTTTTGCTGGGTATAGTAGTCTGGGCTGGCATCCATGGCCTCTTAGTGTCTACGTTATGTCTGTCCAGGATCTTCAGGCTTTCAGAGTCCCCATTGAGAAGTCAGGTGTTATTCTGATGGGTCTGCCTTTATAAGTCACTTGGCCTTTTTCCTTTGCTGCTCTTAATATTCTTTCTTTATTCTGTGTGTTCAGTTGTTTAATTATTATGTGGTGATTTTTGGGGGGGATCTAGTCTATTCAGTGTTCTATAAGCTTCTTAGGTATTTCTTAGGTATTCTTCATAGGTATTTCCTTCTTTAAGTTGGGAAAGTTTTCTTCTATGATTTTGTTGAAAATATTTTCTATGTCTTTGAGTTGGTATTTTTTTTCCTTCTTCTGTTCTTATTATTCTTAGGTTTGGCCTTTTCATGATATCTCAGATTTCCTGGACGTTTTGTGTTATGAGTCTTTTGGGATTGAATTGTTTCTTTCACCTGTTTAATTGCTTTTTCTTGGTTTTCCTGGCTTTCTTAAAGGGATTTATTGATTTCTTCCAATTTTTTGTTTGTCTTTTCTTCAATTTCTTTAAGGGAATTTTTCATTTCCTCTTTAAAGGCCTCTATCATCTTCACAAGGTTATTTTTAAGGTTGTTTTCTTCTGTTTATTCTATGTTGTGATGTTCAGATCTTGCTGTTATAGAACCACTAGGTTCTGGTGGTGCCATATTGCTCTTTATGCAGTAGTATGTATTTTTGCACTGGCATCTACACATATTTTCCTTCAATAAGTACAAGAAGTGCCTGTGTCTGAGTGAGCTGCTCTTGGTCCAATCTGTGCTTGCTGTGTCTGTGTCTCAGGAGGCCACTCTTGGTCCAATCATAGCTCTTGGTCTAATTGAAGCTGGCAGAATCTGTGTCTCAGGGAGCTGCTCTTGGTACAATCTGAGCTGGCAGATTCTGTGACTTGAGGAGTCACTGAGGTTGCAAGGGGATGGTGGGTTTGGCATAGGGAGTGGGTCTTATAGATTGCAGGGTCTGATGGTGGGTATTGGTGGGGAAGCCTGCCTGCAGGAGTCTTCCCTGCTGGCCGGCAACTGGGGCAGCAATGGGTGGGGGTTCCTGGGCACAGGTTGTGTCCCAGGGCCTAGATCTTAGAGCACTAATTATTCTTGATTTAACTTAGCACTCATGATCGTTAGCAATCATAGGTTCCTTTATTCCATTCTTAACTTAGTTGCTAATTAATTAATTTTAGACCCCCATACCATAGTTCACATAACTATAGGTTACAGAACAAGTATGAAAGGAACTAAAATCGCAAAGATCTAAGGAGGCTTACTGAAGGTAACATAGATGTAAACAAAATGTGTGCAGATGCCCAGATGAGTCAGTATCAGCTCACTCACAAAACTGCTCAGGCTAAAGCCTGCCGAATCACAAGGCTGGTTTAGGTGCAGTTGGCAGGCCAGGAGCTGAACCACTGGAAGTTCGAGTAATATGTCAGCCAGGGTAACCATGCTGAGCTAAAGCTCTGGACAGTGACTCAGCTCTGTGAGGCATACCTAGATGGCTTGGTGATAGGGCCTTATGGAAAGTGGTTAGGTACCACTGTTCCTGAGTTTTGGGTATCTAGTAGCATCTTGAATCTTTTCAATACAGTGTTTTGTATGATCTGAATCTTTACATGAAACAAAACTCCCTAACTGGTATACTTGTTCAAAAGCAAATTCCTTTTTCCTGGCTTATTTTGAACTGGAACTTGCTGCCATGTGCTTGGTATCTCAATTCTCTTCAGAATATAGTTTTAAAGGGAGAGGTGGAAGATGATTTGTTAATATTAGTAATTAACATATAAAAATCTATATTTTTACCAAACCCCCCCAAAAGATTTTTTGGTCAAAATAATATTGCCTGCCTACATGAGTATTTTGATTTCCAACCAGTCATGAAGAAGCCCTGTAAGTGGAATTTCAGTTTGAAATGTTTTTAAACATGGTTTCCTTATGAATAGCCCAGAACTAGATTCACATGTTAAAGGAGACAAAATATCTGGTTTTTATCAAACTTGTCATGAATTAATATTTAATTTTCAGGATTTTTTCCCTTCCTTGACTGATAATACATGACAAATATATATTTTAGCACATACTAACAGAAATTGTTTCCTATTTTTCTCCCTTTGTATTTGGATTCTTCTATTTGGCTTATTAACAATACCAAAGAGCCATCTTACAGGAAAGCTAAGAAAAATTATTTCTCTGTTGCTTTTATTATTTAATTTTTGCTTCAGTGCAAATAAGTTTTATTTTAGCTTAGTGCTTCAGAAACTATTTGACTATTGTGAACTAGAAGATATAGGTACATCTAAAGGATTTATTATTTTACATAAACATGTTTCTTCAGAAATTCTGTCATGAAATGACATGCCATGATCTAATAATAAAAGTTAACAATATATTCCTAGATATCACTGGACATATTGAAGAAGAGCATATTTGTATTCCTGGATAAGAAAAACATGAAAATCCATTCCAATAATTCAAAAGAGTTTTAAAATTAAGGAGTTCATTTCATTTATAAACATTGAATATCAATAATAGAGCAGAAAGTAGAGTAGGGGGAAAGCCCAGTTAGCAATGGATTTTGAATGGATCATATTTGGATAAGCTTGGAACAACCTGTCAAGGAAATCTGCTGATCTTTTGACTGGACAGTAATTTAAGAGAAGAATATGTTATTGAGTGCAGTGGTGCAGCATTTATCACAAATCACTGCTGCTTTCATGGTATCAATCAGAAAGACCTCTACACTGAGGAACCTCAAGTACTGCTTTCTAAGTAGAGGCTCTAGAGACCCTGATCTGAGAATTCTAACCCCAATCTGTCTTGCAAGAACAAATAGAAAAGAATCTTTGAAGTATTTACACCTAAGGCAAGAACCTTCTCTGGGGTACAATGTTATATGATATGGCAGGGCAGAGCTAACCCTCACAAGAAATTGTCTTCAATGGCTTGTTAATCTGATTTTCCAAACTTACTCATAGATGTGTAGTAAAGCAGCAAAAAAAAAATTTTATCCAAAAACTTGGTCATATGATCATATCATAAGAATTTCTTTAGTCACAAATAACATCTGTATAAAACAATAAAATATAATTATCTTATCAGGAGAGAAAACATAAGTTAATTTAATGAAGTAATGAAGTACACTGGTTGCAAGATAATAAAGCAGATATAGTGTAGTAGTCAATGTCATAGAAAATTCAATGTGGAGTGATACAATTACAAGAACTATGAAGAAGGTGGTTCAAAATATAAGGAAAAAACTAAAAGAAGTACTATTATTGATGCTTACATTTACTTCTTTCATCCAACTTAGAGAGTTTAGATTCATGATGATCTATCAAAATGGATAAACTTGAGTTTAAACTTTGACTTGTGTAATGTCTTACTGCTAATGCTCAAGCCATGAGTCAAGAGGATTATGAGGTGAACCTTCTTTCCTTTAACCTATATTGCTTTGGACATGGCTAATGGCAAGTGCTTCACAAATGCAAAAGAGATAATTAGTTGACTCACCAACTCTTTCTCTACAGTCCACAGAACTGCCATGCACTTTGGAAATGGAGGCTATTTACCAGAACTCCACTGACTTCATCCTCCTGGGCCTCATCACCCACCCAGCATTTCCTGGGCTGATCTTCGCCGTGGTCTTTTCCATCTTTGTGGTGGCTGTAACAGCCAACTTGGTCATGATTATGCTCATTCGTGTGGACTCTCGTCTTCACACACCCATGTACTTTTTGCTCAGCCAGTTGTCCATCATGGATACTGTCTACATCTGTATCACTGTCCCCAAGATGCTCCAAGATCTCCTGTCTGAAGAAAAGACCATTTCCTTTCTGGGATGTGCACTGCAAATATTTCTCTACCTGACACTGATTGGGGGGGAGTTTTTCCTGCTGGGCCTCATGGCTTATGATCGATTTGTGGCTGTGTGCAATCCTCTACGATACCCCATAATCATGAGTCCGAGGGTATGTTGGTTTATGGTGCTGGGTTCTTGGGCCGGTGGATCTTTGGATGGATTCATGCTGACACCTGTCACTATGAGCTTTCCCTACTGTGGATCTCGAGAGATCAACCACTTTTTCTGTGAGATCCCTGCTGTGCTGAAGTTATCCTGCACAGACACATCACTCTATGAAACCTTGATGTACGCATGCTGTGTGCTGATGCTGCTCATCCCAATATCCTTCATCTCGGTCTCCTATACACGCATCCTCATCACTGTCTACTACATGAGCTCTGCTGAGGGCCGGCGTAAAGCCTTCACCACATGTTCCTCCCACATTATCGTAGTGAGCATTTTTTACGGGGCAGCCTTCTATACCAATGTACTGCCCCATTCCTACCACACACCCGAGAAAGACAAGGTTGTCTCAGCCTTCTACACCATTCTCACTCCCATGTTGAACCCACTCATTTACAGTTTGAGGAATAGAGATGTGGCTGCAGCTCTAAGAAAAGTCCTAAGGAAACATACCTTCTCTCAGAGATTACAAGTGGGGCATGTGCCTGGGAAATACTAGCAGAATGGAGCCAATACTGCTGTGTGGATGCTATGATCTTTCTAAAAAAAAAAAATACTTACACTCCTAAAGCTCAATAAATACATCTTTCTAAAAAAAAAAAATACACTGTTCTTCTCAGCATTATTTTAATAATCTAAAATTATCACCCAGTTAAATCACTCTGTTGTACTCATTACTTAAGAATGAGATATGAAATTAAAGGCAGAGTTCTCAGCATTACTGACATCCTTGTCTGGATTCAGTAGCAAAACATGTCAGCATTTCGGCCAAACTGCTCTATAAATCTTCCCAAGCAAGATGAACATTCCTCTGAAGTGCCCTGTACTGATGTCTTTATGTGCAGGATTTGGCCATATGTTCTTTGTGTCTTTATTAATTATGAACATCTTGTGGGGAGTGGAGCCTATAACTCTACCCATGCTAATTTATACTCTACAGCTGAATAATCCCAGTCCCCCTTGCAATGCCAGGAGTACTTTCCAAGTCCTCGAAGATTTAATTTAATATAGCATCAAACATTAAATATAAATTAAAGATTTTCTAATGATGACAATGTAATTTTATTTTAAGAGTCAGAAAACAGGATGTCTGTTTTGAGATTCATTGCAAACATGAAATCGCAACAATATGTTTGCCTGAACAAGACCTGCATAATGGTCATACCAGTTAACATGCCAATGTGGATGTGGGGAGGCCTTACTCCTAGAGTAAGAGATACAGGCAATCAATGGCTACTGAGGGAGGGGGAATTAGTTATCTTCTGGGACAAGCCTCAAATATTCAAATATATTATACAGTCCCATGTGGTCACCCCTAAACACATGTACATACAAGGAACCTTGATTCTGCAGGAACATAACACCAAGAAAAGAGGTCAGAAGTTAAGAGAGAGTAGGGGAACATGGGATTACTTTTGGTGGGGAGATAGGAGTAGAGACTGTATAAATTGTATAAAACCAGTGTAGTCATATATGATATTATCAACAGATTTTTAAATTAAAAGGCAAAAGAAAGCCCATCAATAACCATATGTTTTCTCCTCTAAGAAACACACATCACTACCAAAGATATATACCACTTTAGGGAGAAAGGATGAAAAGAGTATTCCAAGAAAATGAAACTAATAAACAAGTAGGTTATCTATCCTAATATCTGATAACAATAGACTTCTAACTAAAATTATGAAAGACAACCAAGATCTCTTTGTGTTCATCAAGGGAACAATATCTATCATGTTGATGTTATAATTCTGAACATACATGCACCAAACACAGGCTAATTTCATAAAGAGCACTCCATATAAGACACAGTTTAATCATAACATAGTGATAGTGAGTGATCAATGCCCTATTCTTACCAATGAACAGGTCATCCAGACCAAAAAAAAATTGAGAGAGAAACATTGAAGTTAAATGACATCAGTCAAATTGTCTAATATACGTCTATGGAACATTCCACCCAAACACTAAAGAACACACATTGAAAGACACAACAAAAAAGGAAACTACAAGCCAATATCCCTCATAAACATAGATGTAAAGATTCT
>LZPO01008175.1:13118-24622 GCA_001675575.1 Neotoma lepida | reverse complement strand
CAAGAAGCCTTCCATAGGCCATACAATTAGTAATTAATATAAACTTCTGAATGATTATTTTATAAGTGGCCATGGGACTGCAGGGCCAGGTGGAGCTGGAGAAAACTTTCGACTACAGACTGCTTTAAATCGAGTTCATAAGGTGCTAAAGCACTCAGAAGATGAGAANACAGAGAATGGGTCCTGTCTGAAATACTCAAAATCATCATGGTTCATCTGGAGTCCCTAGAAGGGAAAATAATTAAAAGCCTAATGCTGTGTTTGTAAGTCTTCAGAAGGCTGTAGGGCCTGATCTAAAGGAATGGAGGAAACAAAAGACANGGAGGTCCAACTGACCCCATTGTACCTTCTGCTNTGGAGGGAGNTGTTCTAGGGTGGAAACCACTGAAGCTTTTCCTCTGATGGGTTGNCTAAGGTTACCTGCAANTAGNAAGCCACNGATACTTTATTGAATTACAGATTCATCAACATGCTATTAAGATCCAAAANACTTGAGCTTTGATGGATGCTGGAGCCAAGGTTACCTTAATTCATGGATACCCCAAGAAGCANCAGCTGCAAGGGCAACAGCAGACAGACATGGAAACAAAATCANACAGAAANAAAGGACCAATGTTATCTTAGGGTTGAGCAATTANCTCATCCAAGAGTCTACAGGATGCATTTNCCACTGCAAGAGAACATTCTAGGAATGGATATATTGCTTAGGCAAAACCTGTGTATCACCATTTGGAAGTTGGGCCTCAGGAGGCAAACTATGAAGGCAGTCATTTGTGGGTGCTCAAAATGAGAACCTGTAAAGTTCTCAGTNAGGTAAGGAATATCAAGAGACTTCATGCCTGTGTAGAAAAGTAAACTCCCTGAGGCCATAAAGGTGGTTAAATAAAAATCCCAGTGCAAAGAATAAGATACCTCCCATTACTTGTTGGCCAGGNAGGCCCTTTAGACCACAAACCANAAAGAAAATAAAACTAGATGGAAATAGACCTTCCCTCCTTATTGGCTGGCTTTTATTGTGCCAGAAAATGCTATGTGGGTTGCTGGAGAATTGTCATCAACAGCCTGCTCAACTATGGACCCTGCATCTTACACTACCAAACACTACGTGACTCCTGGTGCAATAGTGACCTGACTTTCCAATTGNACATAATGCTCATTCCACAAGAAGGAATTCACATTTGGTACTGTAATCTAGGACAAAACTCTGTGCTTGGGGATATCATGGGCCTCATTAGAAGTCACTGTTATCATTTCATTAAATTGTGTAATATGTCAAATTGAAAACTGATATCTAAACATTTATGCTTATGCACACAGGTCCCTATTGCAGGCACCCTCAGTCATGCAAACAAAATTTCCTCTTGCAATATATGATCTACCTGAAGATNCAGGTGACCATTAATTTTTCTGAGAACTGAAATTTAGGGTTACTACTGCTGTGATGAAACACCATGATCAAAACTAGTTGGGGTGTTAAGGGCTATTTTGCTCACAGTTATGTATAACAGTTCATCATCAAGAACTCAAGCAGGGCAGGAACCTGGAAGCAGNAGCTAAAGCAGAGGCCATGGNAGGATGCTGCTTACTAACTTGCTTTCCTTGGCTTGCTCTGCTGGCTTTCTTAAAGAATACAGGACCACCAGTCCAAGGTTGACACCACCCACAATAGTCTGGGCCCTTCTACATCACCAATTAAGAAAATTTCCTACAGTCAGATCTTATGGAGGCATTTTCTCAATTGAGGTTCCTTCCTTTCAGATAATTCTAGCTNGTGTCAAGTTGACATAAAACTATCCAACACAGTAGCCNAATACCTAGCCATAGATAGACACTTGATCATCTCCTTCAATGCTCAAAAAAATCACAATACAGTGGAAAGCAGCCACTGATGGGATGCTTATATGAGCCAATACAAGGTTAACTGCATAACATCAAGCAAATCAAAACTCTAGCATGAATTAGGTGAAGGATGCAGGAGACTGAAACCTGCCCATATTGGAGGAGCTATTAGCAGGTGATGGCACTAAGGGAGGAACAGTCACTTTTCTTTGAGGATGTAGCCACTGGTTCATTGCTCATGCCCCAGTGGATGGCAACATATCCATGTGCATATGAGCAACACTAATTAGACTCAGAGAGTTACTAATAATAAAAGGGGAGAAAATGAGGCTGAGAGAGATATGGGGTGAGGGAAGTTGGAAGGAGGTGATGATGGGTAGATAGATCAATATACTAAACTGCAGCACTACCTGCAAGTTATGCAGAAAGCTCCAGGGTTACATCTTTTATTTGTTTTCACTTGTGCTGGGGTGGATGTGCTGGCTAGTTTTATGTCACTATGACACAAACTAGTGTCATCTGAGAGGAGGGAACCTCAAATAAGAAAATGCCTCCATAAGATTNAGCTGTAAGGCATTTTCTTAATTAGTGATTGATGGGAGAGGGCCCAGCTCATTGTTGATGGTGCTATCCCTGGGATGATTGTCCTAGATTCTATAACAAAGCAGGCAGAGCAAGCTAGGGGAGCAAGCCAATAAGCAGCACGCCTCCACGGCATCTGCATTGGTGCCTACCTCCAGGTTCCAGCCCTACTTGAGTTCCTGTCCTGACTTCCTTCAGTGATGGACTACGATGTGGAAGTGTAAGCCAAATAAACCCTTTCCTCTTCAACTTGCTTTTGGTCATGGTGTTTCGTCATAGCAATAGTAAGCCTAACTAGGATAGAAATTTGTACCAGAAGTGGGGTATTGCTTATACAGACCTGACCATGTTGTTTTGTGGAGAATTGTGGAAGGATTTTGGAACTTTGGGCTCTAGAAAAGCCATTTTGTGTTCAAAGCTTGATGAGCAGTTCTGTGGGAGCTTGGAAGATAAGAGTGTTGAAAGAAATGCAGACCATGGAGGCCTGGCTTTTGAGGTTCCAGAGGGAAGTCTAAGAATGAAAAGACTCTATTGGGAATGTTGCATATTTTGAGTTAAAAATCTGTGGTTCTGGTTAGCTGGGGGAGAAGAATTGGCTATGATTAAAAAGAGACCAGACCACCNAATTAAAACCTTTCTTTTACTGGCACAATTGATACTGGTCAACTGGAGCTAGAAATTAGCAGTGATTAAGAAGAGAGACAAGCATCATTCANGTGAAATCTTCTAGGAAGTGTTTCCTCAGAGTCAGCACACAGAAGTTGTGTTCTAGAAGTGGCCAAGGCTGAACCTTGCACGGTCAGCTGAANTTGGTAATGTTTAAGCGTCACCCAGGTGGTACTGGTTTTGAAGGCATGAGGGGGTCATGAAGAGTACCTAAGGCTTGGCACTGCGAGAGGCCAGAATAGGCCATTGAAGAAGATGCAGCCTCACTAGAAGTTGAAGCCCCAGAATTGAAGGGGTCATGGAGAAAAGTTAAGGCGTAGCACCATGAAGAGAGCCTAGGAGAGGCTATTGGTTGAAAGTACAGCCCAGTTGTAGCAGAGATTCCAGCATTTTGGAGATTAGCACACCATGGGATGAACAATAAGAATAACAGCAGCAGTGGAGTGGAACCCACCAGAGCCTAGAAGGCAATCTATGTGTGCTATAGAGGGCAGAGTCAGAGAAGTGATTCAAGCCTTGTGGAGGAGCCCAGAAAACAGTGAGTGGATCCCAGATGTTGGACATTGAGTTATTTACACACTTGGGAGTTTGGTTTTGCTTTGACCTGATTGTNACTGTGCCCTGGCTCTTCTCTCTTTAAGTAAGAGACTATTTAACTTATTTTTGATTTTACAGGAATCCACAGTAGAGAAACANTGAACTTTTAAAGAGATTTTATAATTCTACAAAGATTTTGGATTTTTAAAGAAACTGAATAATTTAAAGAGACTGGATTTTTAAGTGCTTGAATTTTTAAATACAGTGGGACTTTCAAAATCTGAAATGTTTATATNGTAATGATATTAACATTTATGTCCCATCTTGGAGATGAACAAGAAAGGAAAGATTACAGCTTAACAATAACACATTTATTGTCATGTTGACAAGGGGTCAATTGTGCTGGCTAGCTTTGTGTCAACTTGACACAAGCTAGAATTATCTGAAAGGAGAGAACCTCAATGGTAAAAATGCCTCAATAAGATCTGGCTGTATGCAAGCCTATAGGGTATTTTTTTAATTAGCAATTGATGAGAAGGGGCCCAGCCCATTGTGGGTAATGCCATCCTTGGGCTGGTGGCCCTGGATTCTATAAGAAAGCAGGTTGAGCAAACCATGAAGATCAAGCCAGTAAGCAANACCCCTCCGTGGCCTCTGCATCAGCTCCTGTCTCCAGGTTGCAGTCCTGTTCTGTCCTGACTTCCTTAGTAAAGGGCTGCCAAATAAACCTTTTCCTCCCCANTTTGTTTTGGTCATGGCGTTTCATCATAGCAAAGTAACTAGGAAAGTGGGATTTTTGCTGATATATGCCTCTGAGTCATTCCTGCTTCTGTATGTAACCCCTTACCCATATTTTGTAACTGATAAATTCACTAGTTTGCCAAATGGGACATTGGTATAATTATTACTATTGTTGGTTGACAATGTCCTATACAGTATGACTAGATATTTCTTCACATCTCCTCAGGAAAAAAAGTATCACCTCTAGCCTACACCCTAACCCTAGCCCTAACTATAACCATACCCAAAACCCTTACTCCTAACACTAACCTTTATCCCTAGCCCTCAAGGTCCCATACAAGACACTTAACTGTATGCTATATGTGGATATGGTGGTGTGAATGAGAAAAATCCAAAGGCTCAGGCATTTGAAGACTTGGTCCTCAGTTGTTGGTGCTATTTGGGGAAGTTTAAGGGTAGAGCCTTGCTAGAGGAAGTACTGANTTTTATGCCTGGGCCACTGCCCCATTGCTCTCTCTGCCTCCTGCTTGCTATGAGGATGTGAGTTATCAGCTTTCTACCATGTTTTCCCATCTTGATGNAATCCCACCCTTCTGGAACCAAATAAACTCTTTTCTAAGTTCNTTTGGTCATGATGTTTTATCCAGCAACAGAAAAACAATGCAATCAGCTAAGTGCAGGAACACTGGCCACTGATGAGTGTGCAGGCCACTGGAGCTAGAGGTGCATCCCAGGTTCAAGCACAGCGTTCCACTGTGAGAAGTTCCTTTCTCAGGGTGACAGTCCCTGCTGCTCAAAACTGAGAATTCTCTCCTTGGTCTTTCAAGCTGGGCTCCACAGGCCCCTAGAGGCATATCCCTCTTGAGAATGGTGAGAGGCCATAGGAGCACTATGGTGGGCTTCTCCTGGCCCCAGCCTCTACTAGGCCTGAGTTTCAGTCAAGTTTCAGTTTCTGTTTAGGTCTCAGTTTCTGTTCCAGTTTTGGTTTCTGATAAGGCAGGTGGGGGAAATGCTACATACCAGGTAGGATTCAGCACTTACAGCCCCAGCCAATCAGAAACATATTAGTGTGACTGCTGCTCACTTGGCCAGTCATGTTTAGGATGACCTAATTCCCTCTTGGCTGTCAATAAAAGAAGCCTGCAAGCTTTTCTGGGGGTCACCATTTTGTTGTGTGGCTGACCCCTGCAGGCAGGAATTCTTCTCTTGAGAAATAAATGCTGTTGCTTTTGCATACATGAGTGGTGGTCTTTTGTGGCATGATCTGTGGGCCCTAACATTTGGGGACTCATCTGGGATCACCCTCCCCCGAGATTCCTGACACGTTGAGTGTTTAAGTAACCAGACTGGTAAGTAACAGCTCTCTGTCTTTGTTCATCCCTGTTTGTTGTATGTGACTTTGTAAGGCTTGAGCCAATCCTGAAGGCCTGGGTTAGCCAGGTGGATGGGCTAGTGCTACCCCTACCAGGTGGGTTGAGAGACATCTCAGACCCACCAGAGTGGGACTGGGTCCCATTGGAAATTGAGGTGGGACAGAGCAGGTCTTTCCTGCCAGATAAGGCTTGCTTATAGTGAGAGAGGCCATCTGCCAGATGGGCGTCAATAACAGATAGAGAGGCCATTGTCCCAATTTTGGTTCCTTTTTTGTGCATCATACTGGTACATTATCTGGTATGTTGTGTTGTCCTATGTTTTTGTCTTGTAACCACTTTTATTTTCTAAAGGAGATGAGGCAGACAACCTCAACACCTTTGAACCTTTTGCTGGGACTAGCAGACCCAGGCCACTAACCTGGGATTTGTTGCCTGGAAAGGAAAGCTCCCTGTCTCTTGCAGGAATAAGTGGCTGACTCTCAATGTAGGATGGCCTGAGGAAGGGACATTCAATCTCCCCACTATCTACTGGGTGAAGGACATAGTCTATGGGTCATCAGGGTACCTAGATCTGGTTCCTTATATCACTACCTGGCAAGTGTTGGTAGAAAATCCCCCTAAATGGCTAAAACCTTTTCTGCCACCACCCTGGACAATAGTTGCAGTGGCAACAAAAAAGAAACTGAAACTGGACAAGGAATCCCAACCCTCTGCCCCTCTCTACCCTGTCTTACCCCCTCAGAAGGAGACCTAGAGGAGGAAATTTTGTCAACACGGCCCCCCATCAACCCGAGAGGCATGAAGGGGAGGCCAGGAGAGCCCTAGGAGGGGTTAAGAGTCCTCCTCACATTATGCCCATTTGTGGAGGGAAGAGCCACTGGTGGAGGCTGATTCAATAGCATTTCCACTGCAAGCAGTGCCCCCTATGCAGATGGCAGGCAGCAGCTGATCCACTGGCCCTTTACCACTAGAGACCTCTACAATTGGAAGTTATAGAACCCTAAGTTCTCTGAGAACCCTGCCAAGCTAATTGACGTGTTAGATTCTGTCCTCTTTACCTATTAGCCAACCTGGGATGACTGTTACCAGTTACTCCAGGTCCTCTTCACCACAGAGGAAAGGGCCAAGGCTTGAAATTTGGTGCCAATGGGAGACCCACCATGAACCCAGAACTTATCAATACCGGGTTTCTCCTGACCCGACCTGAATGGGGCTTCATCACGGAGGAAGGTAAAGAGAGGTTGAAGGTCTACTGCCAAATTCTAGTGAGGGGGTGTCTCTGGGCAGCCACAAGGTGGCCCACAAATNTATCCCAAGTAGGTATATCAGAGACCAGAAGAGTCACCAGTGGCCTTTCTGGAGAGACTTATGGAGGCTTATCGGACCTATACACCCTTGGATCCAGAGGCACCGGAGAACTGGTCTGCACTTAGTCTGGCATTTGTCAACCAGTCAGCTCAAGACATCTGCCATAAGTTACAGAGGCTAGAGGGATCCGAAGGTAAGAGACTGGCAGAACTCATAGCCATGGCTGAGAAAGTAAACAACAATAAAGNCANTCCTGAAGATAGGCAGACTTGGGGGCTGGCTAAGATCCTGATAACAATTCAGCAAACCAGGAAGCAAAAAGACAGATCTAAGGAAACTGNCTTTTTGGGGATTTAGCATGTATGGGGAGGAACATGAAGCAGACACAGGGAAATAGACCCTGTCTACAAAAAGACCAATATGTCTACTGCAAAAAGCTGGGACACTGGAAGAATGAATGCCCTGAATAACAGGAACTTGGGGACCAAGGTATCAGAGCTAGGATAACTGAGTGATTGAAGGGCACCCCTCCTTGAGCCTTGGNTAACCCTAAGATTGGAGGGGAGGCNCATTGACCTTCTGGTGGACACAGGAGCACAACACTCCAACCTGAAACAACCTCTGGGCCAAATATCCCCAAAGCAATCATGGGTACAAGGGGCCACAGGAATGAACCAATATTCATTGACTACCCAAAGATCAATGGACATGGGGAAGGGACAGGTAATCCACTCCTTCATGGTCATTCCTGAATGCCCATACCCCTTGCTGGGGAAGGACCTGCTGACCAAAATGGGGGCCCACATCCACTTTGACAAGGCTGGAATCATGGTGACTGACCAAAAAGGAGAACTCCTACATATCNTCACTNTGGCCCTCATAGACAAGTACAAGCTGTTCACAGATCTCCCAGAGCGGGAAAGAGATGGGGAGGTAAGGAGCTTGCTACAACAATGGCTCCAGGAAATTCCCCAAGCCTGATTGGAGATTGGCAGATATTGGAGTGTCATGACTGGCCAANCACTAGCCCCCCNTGGTGGTACAACTGAAGACCAATACTATGCCAACCTGCATCAGACAATACCCAATGCCCAGAGACACTAAGCAAGGGATTGTCCCCCACATCAGACACTTGAGGGATGTAGGCATCCTTGTCCCCTGCCAGTCCACCTGGAATACACCCCTGCTGCTGGTCAAAAAGCCCAACTATAAGCCTGTACAGGATCTCAAAGAAGTAAACAAGNAGGTGGAGGACATTTATCCCACTGTCCCCAACCTATATACCCTTCTTAGCACCCTGCCACCTGAATAGGTCATCTATACAGTGCTAGATCTCAAGGATGTGTTCTTCAGCTTGCCCTTGGCACCAGCCAGTCAGCACCTGTTTGCCTTCGAATGGTCGGATCCAGACCATGGGATCAATGGACAACTGACCTGGGCAAGGCTTCCCCAAGGTTTCAAGAATTCCCCCACTATCTTCAATGAAGCCCTCCATGAGGATTTGGGTGAGTACAGACAGGCCCACCCAAATGTCAGTCTGTTACAGTACAGTACATGGATGACTTGCTGGTTGTCACAGACTCTAGAGGCCTCTTTGACTGCTACTGAGGTACCATGTATCTGTGAGGAAAACTCAACTCTACCAGACTGAGGTAACCTACCTGGGGTACATACTCAAGGGGGGTAGAAGATGGTTGTCAAAGGTAAGAAAAGAGGAGATCATACTTAGAATCTCCTGGCCCACCAAACTTTGGGGGGGTGAGGGAGTTCTTGGGGTCAGCCGGATTCTGCAGGCTTTGGATACCTGGTTTTGCTGAAATTGGCTATACCATTATATGAAGCAACCTGGGGGGTGGGAGGGACTTCCCTAGAATGGACTGAGCAAATAGAAGGGGCCTTCAACAAAATCAAAACAGCCTTGGTAGAGCCCTCAGAATTGGCCTTGCAGGGCATCACAAAGCCGTTTCACCTATACATGGATGAAAAGAAAGAGGTAGCCAAGGGAGTCATAACCTAGACTCTCGGACCTTGGAAGAGGCCAGTGGACTATTTGTCAAAGAAGTTAGATCTGGTGGCAATGGGATGGCTCCCATTCCTCCATATAATAGCAGCCACAGCCTTGCTGGTCAAGGACTCGGACAAACTGACTCTTGGCCAGGCCCTCANAGTAACCACACCACATGTTATAGAAAGGATCCTNAAATGTCCACCTGATAGATGGCTGACCAACGCCAGGCTTACTCACTACCAGGCTTTGCNCTTAAATCCCCCTTGAGTCCAATTTACCTCCAGTTGTGCTCTTAACCCAGCCACCCTGCTCCCAGACTCAGATCTGGATGGCCCTCTACATGACTGCAAGGAAATCTTGAGCACTTACAGGCAACAAAGCTGGACCTTGGTGACTTACCTTTAAAGGAGGCCAATGTCATCTGGTACATGGATGACAGTAGCTTTATCAAGAATGGCACCAAGTATGCAGGGCAGCAATGACTACAGAAGAGACAGTTATCTGGGCAGAAGCCCTACCCCCAGGTACCTCAGCCCAAAGGGCTGAACTAACTGCTCTAACCGAAGCCTTACAGATGGGGCAAGGGAAAAGACTCAACATACATANAGACAGTCGATATGCCTTTGTCACTGTGCATGTCCATGGTGCCATCTACAAGGAAATGAGCCTCCTGACAGGAGAGGGAAGGACTATGCAGAACAAACAGGGGATCCTGAATATCCTGCAACCCTTATGGCTGCTCCAAAAATGGCTATCATGCACTGCCTCAAAAAGGAGAGGATCCTGTTTCTAAGGGAAGCAAGAAGGCAGATGCAGGCACTTGAGAAGCAGCCCTTCAGATGATAGCTACCCTGGTAGTCAACTTGCCTAAACTAGCAGCCCCAACCTTGCCTGAAACCCTGCCTATACCAAGAGGGAACTTCAGAGGATTCAAACTTGCACCAATGCCTACGGAAAGGACAGATGGTACAGGACTCCTAATGGATGTATTATCCTCCCTTCAGACTTTGCTAGCCAATTAGTCTGACAGATACATCAGAGTACCCATTTGGGGGAGAGGAAAATACAAGACCTACTAAGAAGAGCACACCTCAAGGTGTTTGACCCGAGATAAAAAGGAGGAAGCNGTAGCCCACTGCCCAACATGTCAACTGGTGAATGACAAATCAGGCACAGGAGCGTCGATAGGAGCAGAGAAAGAGGAGCATAGCCTGGAGCCACTTGGGAAATTGATTTCACTGAGGTAAGACCTGGGCTTTATGGCTACAGGTACCTATTGGTCATTATAGATACCTTTTCAGGATGGACTGAAGCTTACCCTACCAAGATTGAGACAGCCAGTGTTNTAGCCAAGAAACTTCTAGAAGATATCATCCCCAGGTATGGACTTCCTGCCTTATTAGGCTCAGACAATGGACCTGCTTTCTTTCATCTCTCAGGTAACCCAAAAGCTAGTTAAGGTCATGGGGACAAATTGGAAGCCTCATTGTGTCTATCACCCTCAGAGTTTGAGGCTACGTAGAAAGAATAAATTGGACTCTAAAGGACTTCTTAACTAAATTAACCCTTGAGACTGGCAATGACTGGGTATCTCTTCTTCCCTTCACTCTTTTTCNGGTTTGCAATTCTCCTTATACCCTGAAATTAACANCGTTTGANATAATGTGGGCCAGACTCCCACCCTTATTATCCAAACTTAAGGCAGAATTGTTAGCTGAATTTGATGACCAAAGATTTCTTTCCTCTCTACAAGTCTTGTTCCAGGAGCAGAAACAGCTTTGGCCCCAAATATGTGCCGTCTATGAGAAGGCACCTCCACCTGCTCCTCACAGGTTCCAGCCGGGGAACTTGGTGATCATTAAAAAACCCGGAAAGGAGATCTTGGAGCCTGGCTGGAAGGGACCCTACATCATCATCCTGACAACGACCATGGCTGTCAAAGTAGACAGGGTCCCCACTTGGATACACCACTCCCACATGAAGCCTGTAGATCCAGGACTGTGGAGGACCATTACACACCCACAGGACCCTCTCAAATTAAGAATCCAAAAAGTCAGCAAACCATCTAAGTGATGGGCTTGTTCCTATGCTTCCTTAGTTTTCTTGGTTCATTTCTACTGGAGTTTTCTAACCAAGCCACCACAGAGTGTCAAAACCCCCATCAGCCCTTTAACCTCACTTGGAAGGTCATCAATACAGACTCAGGGGAGGTCCTAAATCAGATGTCCCATTCTACCCCAATAGGGACCTGGTTTCCTGATCTGTACTTTGACTTGGGGCACTTTTCACTGAAANGGTGAACCAGGTGTTGCATGGGTGCATCTGTACTGACTCCTTTATTCAAAAATATTCTCCATTTCTGTGTTTTCCCTGGACATGATAGAACTAAGGCCCAGGAAAGGACCTGTTGGGGAGCAAGTGCCTATTCCTGTGACTCATGGAGTTGTGTC
>LZPO01008174.1:30505-48303 GCA_001675575.1 Neotoma lepida | reverse complement strand
GTCTCAGGAAGCCACTCTTGGTCCAATGAGAGCTGATGGATTTCAAGTCTCAAGATGTCACTCTCTTAGTCCAATGAGAGCTGATTTCAAGTCTCAGGAAGCCTGTGGCATTGCGCAGGGGGATGGGTAGGGGATGGGGCATGGTTTTTGTAGATTGCAGGGTCCAATGGAGTCCTTTGGTGGGTAAGCCTGCCTGCAGGAATTTTCCCTGCTGGCTGGCAACTGGGGCCTTGTTGAGAGGGTTGGTGTTTCCTGGGACTGGTTATGTCCCAGGACCTGGGTTCTAGAGGCAGGACTCTGTAGGTCGGGGAGAGTCACTCACCTCTTGGTCCAATGAGAGCTGATTTCGAGTCTCAGGAAGCCTCTGCGGTCATGCAGGGGGATGGGTAGGGGATGGGGCATGGTTTTTGTAGATTGCAGGGTCCAATGGAGTNCTTTGGTGGGTCTCGTATTATCTTTTCTACTAGAGCTTTGGCTGATTGTTCTCTTGGACTATTTAATTCTTTGTCCTCTTTTAGAGTATTAGCCAAATTTTGTTGTCCATCTTTAGGTATTCCCATGATACCCAGTAAGTTGGAAATGCTTCCTAACAATTTTTGAAAATCATTAAGTGTCTGCAATCAAGCTCTCCTCAGCTGTACCTTTTGGGGTCTAATTTTTTGTAGTTCTATCTCATATCCTAAGTAATTAATAGAATCTCCTCTTTGTATTTTTTCAGGAGCAATTTGTAGTCCCCAGCGAGGCAAAACCTTTTACTTCTTCAAACATGCTTTCTAATGTACTTAATTTTGGATCTGCTAATAAGATATCATCCATATCATGATAAATTATGGATTGTGGAAACTTAACACAAATTATCTCCAATGGTTTTTGCACAAAAAAATTGGCACAGGGTAGGGCTTTTTAACATTCCCTGTGGAGGACCTTCCATTGAGATCTCTTGACTGGCTGGGAATTGTTATAATTAGGTATTGTGAAGGCAAATTTTTCTCTATCATTTTCTTGTAAAGGTATAGTAAAGAAACAGTTTTTTAAAGTCAATAACTATTATAGGCCATTATTTGGGTAGCAGAGAGGGCAAAGGCATCCCAGTCTGTAGGGAGCCCATAGGCTGAATTACTTTATTAATAGCTCTCAGATCTGTCAGCATTCTCCAATTACCAGACTTTTTTCTAATAACAAATACAGGAGAATTCCAAGGTCTGGTAGATTCTTCAATGTGTTGAGCATTTAATTGCTCTGGAACCAGTTGTTCCAAAGCTTGTAGCTTCTCTTTTGTCAAAGGCCATTGTCCAACCCAGACAAGTTTATTAGTTAGCCATTTTAAAGGTAGGGCTGTTGGAATTTCTGAGGGTTCCGTAGTAGTTGTGCTCTGTTTATGCACAGCCTGAACGGTTGGTAACTGTTTTTTTAATAGCATGTTATAATATTATTCCTAGAAACATGCATTGGTCCGTATTCCTTTTCTGAGAGTTTAGGAATTTTAATCTGAGTATTCCACTGTTGTAACAGATCTCGGCCCCAAAGATTCACTGCTACATTTGCTATATATGGCTTCAGCCTTCCTTTCTGTCTTTCTGGCCCTATGCATTCAACCCATCTCGAACTCTGTTTTACCTGAGACCCCTAGAAATTGGACATCTACCTCTTGAAGAGGCCAATTTGGATGCCATGACCTTGATGTAATTATAGTCACATCTGCACCTATGTCTACCAAACCTTCTAGAACAATGCCATTAACCTGAATTCTAAGCTTTGGTCTTTGTGCAATTATGGAAGTTTGCCAAAATATTCATTTTATTGTGTTCTTTGGAACTTTTGATTCATCTATTCTATTATCCAGTGCAGTATTGCTCTTTACCTTAGACAATGGTTTATTTAATTGTCCTGGAGAGGAATTTCCTCCACAGTGGCTGGAAATGTATGGACCACGTTTGATTTGGGGGCCTTCAAAAGACCGCTTGAGGCATTTCCTGATGGCAAAGGGTTACCTTGTATATCTATTACTGATCTGCACTCATTGGTCCAATGTCGGCCTTTGCCACATCTTCTACATAATCCAGAAGGTTGGGGTCTCCCATTTGGGTTATTTGTAGAAGGTGTATTGCTTCTAGGAGTCCCCCATGTACAATTTTTACTTATATGACCTTATGTACCACATTTAAAGCATTTGGTATTCTGAGGCCTTCTTCCACCTCTGGGAGTTGTCTCTTCTATCCAAGCCTCATTACTATAGTTAAGAGACTCAACACCATTAGTATACTGAATCCATTCTTCCAAAGGAGCTGATCTGACNTTTAATGGCATAAGTATTCTTTTGCATTCTGTATTAGCATTGTTAAATGCCAAGGACTCAGTTAATATTTGTCTTAATTCTTTATCTGACACAGCTTTCATTATAGCTGTGGTCAGCCTTTGTAAAAAATCAGTGAAAGGTTCTTGAGGTCCCTGGAATAAATATCTTTGTGTATATCTCAGTTGGTTTTCCTGGTTCTGGAATTTTTTCCAAGCATTTAGAGCTGCTGTATGGCATAGGGATATTGTATGCTCATCATAAGTGGCTTGTATATTCCTATCAGTGAAATGTCCCTCACCAAGAATTTGATTTTGGGAGATCTCAAAACCTCTGAGTTTACCTTATTGCTCTAAATTTCTTGCTTCTTCTCTCAGCCAGCTTTTCCATTGCAACTGCTGGCTATATTCTAGAACAGCTGAAATTAACTGATTCCAGTCATCTGCTATAATTCTATTCGAGGTAGACCACGAATTTAACATCTGTCTTATAAATGTTGAGTGTATACCATATGTGACTACTGCTTCCTTCATATGTTTAAAATCTCTCATTGGAATAAGTTGTAATCTGTATTCTAGATATGGCTCAGGGTGTCTATCGTCTTCTGGTCTCTCATGGATAACGACAGGATAGGCCATTGTATGAGAACCATCTGGAGATGTTACGACCTGTATGGTCTTGCCCTTCTGCTTATTAGGTCCCTTGTCATCTTTACTGAGAGTTTCTTCCAGGGCTTGCAAACGAGCACCTAAGGTCTGTCCCAGGGAGTGAACCTCCTCTCTTGCAAGGGATTCCAGATTTCTCATAGAATCATGCAACCTTTTATGTTCTTCTGAAACACATGATTCCATAGCCCTTATTTTATCAGTTAATGATAATCTTTCTTCCTTATAAAGTGTCTGAGTAGCGACAACTTCACCCTGGAGAGTTACTGTTCTATCCATTAAGTATTCATATTTACTATCAATAAAATCAAATTTGGCTATACATTTATTATTTATCAATTGAAGTTCTTATATTAAGTTAGCAGATTCTAAACTACGAAGCCTGTTTTGTAAATCCTGGTTAGCAGATTCCACAGGAAGAATTTTTTTATGTAAGCATTCATTGCTATCTTTTAAAGCCTGTATCAGTCCCAACAATGACTCATCTTTGTTATTATTATTAACCCAGTATTTGAATGTTGTGTAATTATGGTAAATGCCAAAATGGTACAGGCCAGATACGCCTTAGGAAGGTCATAAAGTTCCAGGAAAATGTCATTCATCATAGAGGCAAAAAAGATTTTAAATTCTTGTGAAGTAATGTTATCGGCCATATTATCAAAATTTGTTAATCAGTTTCAAAGTGTGAAATTTTCAAGTATTCTTACCTGTAATGAAACACTGGCTTGAGATTTTTTTTTTGAGATGTAGTAGCACTTTTCAGCCAGCAGGTGTTGCTGGAGTAGCTCTAAAGCCAGTCCCACTGGAGACTAGCTGGTGGTAGAGCAGGCAGGGGGCAGAGTCCTGTGTAGGCAGGGGCCAGCGTAGGTAGCCTCTGAGCAGCTTCCGAGAGAGAAGGTAAGCCATGGCCTCCGGTGTAAACTCAGGCAGGAACTTGGGCAGGAGCCAGCATGGGCTGGGGGAGGGGGGCTCACTCACAGCACTTTTGCCAGTTGGGGCTAAGCTTGCCTTTGCGCTAAGCTTGCCTGGGGGCTAAGTCTGCCTGGGGGCTAAGCCTGCCTGGGGGCTAAGCCTGCCTGGGGGCTAAGTCTGCATGGGTGCTAAGCCTGCCAGGCCCAGAGACCCAGCAGGTAGGTGCACGTACCCACGAGCTGGGGAGAAGGTAGGACCTGGTAGTTAAGCNCTGGATCCCCAAGAGTGGAAGGAATTTTAAAAAGGACAGGGAAGAAGGGAGACAGAGAAGCATGGACACTGTGCCACAGCAGCCCCAGAGGAGGCTGAGGGTGGAAGCCACCCAGATGTTTGGAGTTTGCCCCACGTGAGTGCCAGATAATGGGGGAAATTATTAAGGCAACTCCACGTAGTTAAGAGGTTTATTTAAGGATTTAGGGCAAGTTACAGCAAGTAAAGGGGTTGGTCACAGNGTCCAGGAGAGGTGAGGTGCAGTCCAGCGGTGTTCTCTGGAGAACTCTGCTTGGTCCACCCTCCAACGTCCAGGATCCAGGAACCAAGAGGGTCAGCACAGATGGATCTCCAGTCTTAATGGCTCCCCAGTCTCAACGGCTCCCATCTTGGCCCTGGGGGGAGGTCATAGGTAGATGTGGCAGTTACTGGAAGCCTCAGTAAGGGTTGTGCTTCCAGGTCATAGCTGGAACTGCTGCTCACTACAAAAGATACAAAAGAATTCTATGATACAAAAAAATTCACCTTTTATTCTAAAGTACCCCATGGGCTTCCTTGGAGGTGGTCTCTTTCTGGTAAACTAGGGATTTTCTTTGTCTGCCTCTCTCTTTCATTGAAATGGAGGTCTGTCCTGTTACCAAAGATGAATGAGCTAAGCAACCCTACCAAGTAACATCCTCTACCCTTCAGCACTTAAAAAAGAATAGAGTAGGTGGAGCTATAGCTAGAATATTTCCAGGCTATCAATTACATTCCTTTATTCAAGAGAAAAAGGTAAGCCATCATGTTAATGTATCTGTTGTAAATTATCTCAGGGCACGTATGATAGTAACTTTTTAAAATACAAATTGTACACACTGCCATTATTCATACTGGTTCTGAGGTGTTATGCAAATATAATGCACTCAATACAGTAAATATTTGTTGACAAACTACATAATACTATGACCCTAGCTCATCTGTAAAATGTTCAAGAAAGTGTTTCATGTACAGAATCTTAGTGGAATATGGACATGAATTTTCTAATTTGGATCTTCCTATAGTAGTTCCTATTTACTCAGAATACCTTCTAGCTCTTTCCATGGCTCCTCCTATGATGTGTTTCCTCCAAGCTTACATGGAATTATAGCCCTGGTACTTGAATTTTACATAAATTTCAATCAAGATGGTCCTAAACAAATGTGACCCTTGCCTTTTCCTGGAGAATCAATATCTAGTTTTTCATTAGCTAATGAACATTCTATTCCCAACTACTAAGGACAGACTTAATGCTTGATTGGCACTGGGATTTATTATGAGCCATTGCATGTATTATCTTATTATGACAACTCTATGAGGAAAATACATAGAGATAACCCATTTTGCAGATGAGGAGACTGAGGCTTAGAGGTGCTATTTGCTTTTTTTTATCTTTTTATTAACATGTTTGCTTAATTTAAATTTTTTTTTACAGACTCTCCTCTTCTCCCTCCCCCCTCCAAGGCAAAGTTTCCCATGTGGAGTCAGCAGAGCCTGGCACATTCATTTGAGGCAGGTCCAAGCACCTCGTCCCCTACCAAGGCTGCACAAATTGTCTCATCATGGGCACTGGGATCCAAAAAGCCGGTTCAGCACCTGGGATGGGTCCTGATCCCATTGCCTGTCTGGGGGTCCTCCAAACAGTCCAAGCTAGATATCTATCTCGCCTATTCAGAGGGCCCAGTCCAATACCATGGGGGCTCCTCAGCTATTGTTCCACAGTTCATCCATCTCCACTAGTTTGGCTGGCTGTCTTTGTATACCTTCCCTTCATGAACTCGTCTCTTGTTCATAAAAGCCCCCCTCTCTCCCATTAATTGGACTCATGGAGCTCAGCCTGGTGCCCAGCTATCAATCTCCAATTCTGCCTCCATCAGTCTCTGGATGAGGCCTTTATGATAACTTTTAGGGTATTCATCCATGTGATCACTGGAATAGGCCAGTTCAGGCACCCTCTCGATTATTGCCAATAGTATAAGTTGGGGTCATCCTTGTGGATTCCTGGGAACCTCCCTAGAACTGTTTCTCCCTATTCCCATGACTTCTTCATTTATCACTTTCAGGCATCTCTTTCCTTGCTCTCCCACTCCATCCCTGTTCCAGCTCGAACCTCCCGTTCCCCAGTGTTCTCATCCTCCACCCCTGCCCCCCATTAACATCCCTCATCCCCAGACTGCCCATGTAGTTCTCCTCCATTTTGCCCTCACTAGGTGATCTATGCATCCTTCATAGGGTCCTCCCTGGAGCTGTGGGTTGCAGTCTGGTTATCCTTTGCTTTACATCTAGTATCCACTTATGAGTGAGTATATACCATGTTTGTCTTTCTGGGTCTGGGTTATCTTACTCAGCATGATATTTTCTAGTTCCATCCATTTGCCTGGAAATTCATAAGGTCATTGTTTTTCTCTGCTGAGTAGTACTCCATTGTGTATATGTACCACATTTTCTTAATCCATTCTTCACTTGAGGGGCATTTAGGTTGTTTCCAGGTTCTGGCTATTATGAATAGTGCTGCTATGAACATAGTTGAGCATGTGTCCTTGTGATATGATTGAGCATTTCTTGGGTATATACCCAAGAGTGGTATAGCTGGGTCTTGAGGAAGATTGATTCCCAGTTTTTGAGAAACCGCCATATTGATTTCCAAAGTGGCTGTACAAGATTGCACTCCCACCAACAGTGGAGGAGTGTTCCCCTTGCTCCAACATAAGCTGTCCTCAGTGTTTTTATTTTAGTCATTCTGACAGGTGTAAGACAGTATGTCAGAGTCATTTTGATTTGCATTTCCCTGATGACTAAGGATGTTGAGCAATTCCTCAAATGTCTCTCAGCCATCTGAGATTCTTCCTATTAGAATTCTCTGTTTAGCTCTATAGCCCATTTTCTAATTGGATTGTTAAGTATTTTGATGTCTAGTTTCTTGAGTTCTTTATATATTTTGGAGATCAGCCTCTGNGAGATGCGGGGTTGTTTAAGATCTTTTCCCATCCTGTAGACTGTCATTTTGTCTTATTGACCAGGTCCTTTGCCTTACAAAAGCTTCCCAGGTTCAAGAGGTCCCATTTATTAATTGTTGCTCTCAGTGATTCTGCTATTGATGCTGTATTTAGGAAGTGGTCTCCTGTGCCAATGCGTTCAAGAGTACTTCCTACTTTCTCTTCTATCAAGTTCAGTGTAGCTGAATTTATCTTGAGGTCTTTGATCCACTTGGACTTCAATTTTGTGCATGGTGACAGATATGGATCGATTTGCAATCTTGTACAAGTTGACATCCAGTTATGCCAGCACCATTTGTTGAAGATGCTTTCTTTTTTCCATTGTAGAGTTTTAGCTTCTATGTCAAAAATCAGATGTTCATATGTGTGTGGATTGATGTCAGGGTCTTCAACTCGATTCCATTGGTCCACATGACAGTTTTTATGCCAGTACCAAGCTGTTTTTATTACTATAGCTCTATAATAGAGCTTGAGTCAGGGATTGTGATGCTTCCAGAGGTTGGTTTATTGTACAGGATTCTTTTAGCTATCCTGGGTTTTTTGTTGTTCCACATGAAGTTGAGTATTGTTCTTTCCAAGTCTGTGAATAATTGTGTTGGGATTTTGATAGGGATGGCATTGAATCTGTAGATTGCTAATGGTAAGATTGCCATTTTTACTATGTTAATCCTACCTATCCATGAGCATGGGAGATCTTTCCATTTTCTGATATCTTCTTCAATTTCTTTCTTCAGCAACTTAAAATTCTTATCATACAGGTCCTTCACTTGCTTAGTTAGTGTCACCCCAAAATATTTTATATTATTTGTGGCTATTATAAAGGGTGATGTTTCTCTGATTTATTTCTCAGCCCATTTATCATTTGTATATAGGAGAGCTACTGAATTTTTGAGTTAATCTTGTATCCTGCCACATTACTGAAGGAGTTTATCAGCTGTAGGAGTTCCATGGTGGAATTTTTGGGGTCACTTATATATACTATCATACCGTCTGCAAATAGTAAAAGTTTGACTTCTTCCTTTCTAATTTGCATCCCTTTGATTTCCTTTTGTTGTCTTATTGCTCTAGCTAGAACTTCAAGTACTGTATTGAATAAATATGGGGAGAGTGGACAGCCTTGTCTTGTTCCTGTTAGTGGAATTGCTTTGTTTTTCTGCATTTAATTTGATGGTGGCTGTTGGCTTGCTGTAAATAGCCTTTATTATGTTTAAGTATGTTCCTAAACATATGTTTAGGTATGTTCTTTGTGTGGTTGGGGTATCAGGGTGACTGTAGCCTCATAAAAACAGTTTGGTAATGTTCCTTCTCTTTCTATTGTGTGGAACAATTTGAACAGTATTGGAATTAGATCTTCTTTGAAGATCTGGTAGAATTCTGAGCTGAAACCTTCTGGTCCTGGGCTTATTTTGGATGGGAGACTTTTAATAACTATTTCTATTTCCTTAGGGGTTATTGGTCTATTTAAATAGTTTATCTGTTCTTGATTTAATTTTGGTATGTGATACCTATCCAGAAAATTGTCCATTTCTTTCAGATTTTCCAATTTTGTGGAGTACAGGTTTTTGAAGTATGACCTGATGACTCTCTGGATTTCCTCACTGTCTGTTGTTATATCTCTCTTTTCATTTCTGATTTTGTTAATTTGGATGCTCTCTCTCTGTCTTTTGGTTAATTTNNATAGGGGCTTATCTATCTTGTTGATTTTTTCAAAGAACCAACTTTTTGTTTCATTGATTCTTTGTACTGTTCCCTTTGTTTCTATTTCATTGATTTTAGCCCTCAGTTTGATTATTTCCTGACGTCTATTCCTCCTGGGTGAGTTTGCTGCTCTTTATTCTAGAGCTTTCAGGTGTGCTGTTAAGTCACTAGTGTGAGATTTCTCCATCTTCCCTATGTGGGCATTTAGTGCTATGAATTTTCCTCTCAACACTGCTTTCATAGTATCTCATAAGTTTGGGTATGTTGTACTTTCATTTTCATTGAATTCTAGGAAATATTTGATTTCTTTCTTTATTTCTTCCTTGACCCATTGGTGATTCAGTTGGGCATTATTTAGTTTCCATGAGATTGTAGGCTTTCTGCAATTTTTGTTGTTGTTAAAATCTAACTTTAAGGCATGTGGTCTGATAAAATGCAGGGGGTTATTCCAATTTTTTTGTATCTATTGAGATTTTCTTTGTGACCAAGTATATGGTCAATTTTAGAGAAAGTTCCATGAGGTGCTGAGAAGAATGTATATTCTTTTGTATTAGGGCGGAATGTTCTGTAGATATCTATTAAGTCCATTTGAGTCATAACTTCTCTTAGGTAATTTATTTCTCTGTTAAGTTTCAATCTAGCAGATCTATCCAGTGGTCAGAATGAGGTGTTCAAATCTCCCACTATTAGTGTGTGGGGTTTGATGTGAGATTTAAGCTTTAGTAATGTTTCTTTTACTAATGTGGGTACCCCTGTATTTAGGGCATAAATGTTCAGAATTGAGACATCATCTTAGTGGATTTTCCCTGGGATAAATATGTAATGTCCTTCCCAATCTCTTTTGATTGATTTTTAGTTTGAAGTCTATTTTATTAGATATTAGGATAGCTACACCATCTTGTTTCTTAATTCCGTTTGATTGGAAAGTCTTTTCTCAGTCTTTTACTCTGAGGTAGTGTCTGTCTTTGAGGTTGAGGTGTGTTTCTTGTATACAGCAGAAGGATGGATCCTGTTTTTGTATCCATTCTGTTAACCTGNGTCTTTTTATAGGCAAATTGAGACCATTGATATTAATGGATATTAATGACCAATGATTGTTAATTCCTGTTATTTTTTCGTGGTAGTGTTGTGTATTTCTCTTCTTTGGTATTTGTTGGTGTGGGATTACCTATTGCCTGAGTTTTCCTGGGTGTATCTAACTTCCTTAGGTTGGATTTTTCTTTCTAACGATTTCTGTAGGGCTGGATTTGTGGATAGGTATTATTTAAATCTGTTTTTATCATGAAATATTTTATTTACTCCATCTATGGTGATTAAGAGTTTTGCTGGATATAAAAGTCTGGGTTGGCATCCATGGTCTCTTAGTGTCTCCATAATGTCTGTCCAGGACCTTGTAGTTTTTATAGTCTCCATTGAGAGATCAAGTGTTATTCTGATGGGTCTGCCTTTATATGTTACTTGGCCTTCTTCCTTTGCAGCTCTTAATATTTATTCTTTATTCTGTATGTTTAGGGGTTTGAGTATTATATGGTGAGGGGACTCTTTTTTTGGCATCTAGCCTATTTGGTGTTCTGTAAGCTTTTTGTGTCTTCATAGGCATTTCCTTCTTTAGGTTGGGAAAGTTTACTTCTATGATTTTGTTGAATATATTTTCTGTGCCTTTGAGATGGAATTCTTCTCCTTCCTCTATCTCTATTATTCTTAGGTTTGGTCTTTTCATGGTTCCCAAATTTCCTGTATGTTTTGTGTTATGAGTTTTTTGGCTTTAGTGTTTTCTTTGACTGATGAATCTATGTCCTCTATTGTGTTTTCAATGCCAGAGATTCTCTCTTCCATCTCTTGCATTCTGTTGGTTACGTTTGCATCTGTAGTTTCTGTTCATTTACTCAGATTTTCCATTTCCAGTATTCCCTCAGTTTGTATCTTCTTTATTGTCTCTATTTCAGTTTTCAAATCTTGAACTGTTTCCTTCATCTGTTTAATTGCTTTTTCTTGGTTTTCTTTGATTTCTTCCAATTTTTTGTTTGTCTTTTCCTCAATTTCTTTAAGGGAATTTTTCATTTCCTCTTTAAAGGCTTCTATCATCTCTTAAAATCATTTTTAAAGTNGCTTTCTTCTGCTTCTTCATAGGGATGGCTCAGGTCTTGCTGATGTAGAACCACTAGGTTCTGATAGTGCCATATAGGTCTTTATGTTATTTCCTGTATTTTTGCACTGGTGTCTACCCATCTCTTCCTCCACTCTGTGCATGCAGTGTCTGTGTCTCTGGGGGCCTCTCTTGGTATGATTGATACTGTTGGTCCAATGAGAGCTCTTGGTCTAATTAGGGCTCTTGGTGAAATCAGTACTGATGGACTCTGTGTCTCAGGGAGCAGCTTTAGTCCAATTGGCAGTAGCAGTCTCTGTCTCATGGTCCAATCAGCATTGGCTGGCTCTCTTGGTCCAATGGGCACTGGCAGGCTCTGTCTCAAGGAGCAGTTTCAGTCTCTGAGAGAGGGTGGGGTTTGGGGGAGGTGGGGTTTGAAGATCTGGTGGGGGGATAGTGGTAGTCCAAGTTGTCTGTAGAAGACCTGCTTACTGGCCTAAAAATGGGACTGCAATAGGTGGTGGTGTGGAGGCGCAGGGTTCTGGCCCTGGACCCAAAGCCGAGAGGCTGGGGTGTTTGGCTATCAGGATAGAGACTCACTTCTTGATCCAATCTGAACTGGCAGGCTCTGTCTCAGGGAGCAGTTTCAGTGTCCGAGGGAGGGTGGGATTTGAGGTACTATTTTCAACACAACTATAAAACTGAAAGCGAGAGTGTCAGTTACGTTAGTGTCATCATGAATAATATACTTGTTTTGNTTACAGTTCCAGAGGCTTCATTATCATAGTGGGGAAGGAATGATGGGTCAAAACTCTTCAATGTGGCAGACAAGAAGCACAGTGAATAAGGAAGGAGTCGAGGCCAGACATGGACTTTTGTGTTGGTTAGCGTTGTGTCAATGTGTCATAGGACTGGCCTGTGGGCAAGCCTGTGAGGCATTCTCTTAATTAATGATTGATATGGAAGGGCCCAGCCCACTGTGGGTGGTGCCACTCCAGAGAAGGTGGTCCTGAGTTTTATAAGAAAGTAGGCTGAGCAAGCCATGGAAGCAAGTCAATAAGCAGTATTCATTCAAGGGTCCTGGTAAGAATGAATTTCTAAATGGTCTTGTTAAATAAAAACACAGGGCCAGAAATAGGGTGAAAATCTGACAGAGATCAGAGGAATTAGGAACAGTCGCCAGCCTCATCTTAACAATGCCGCTGCTTCCAAAACAGAGCCTGACTTCCTATATTTCCATGCCTATATCCCTTTCTGTTCTGTCCTCCCACTGGCTCTTTCAGCCTAGCTACATCACTTCCTCTATTGCCCATTTCTGTCACTTCCTGTCTGTCTGTATAGACCTCCAGAATTCTATGGTTGATGCTGGGATTAAAGGCATGTGTCTCCNTGCTTGACTGTTTCTAGTATGACCTGGAACTCACAGAGATCCAGACAGACCCTGCCTGCTAAGTGATAGGATTAAGGACATGTGCTAATTTTATAAGACTAGCAGCTGACCTTGTTATCCTCAGATAAATTTTATTGGGTGACATAGATAAAATACCACCACAATTCCTGCCTCTGTACTTACTTGAGTTTCTGCCATGACTTCCCTGATGATAGACTGTGATCAGGATGTGTAAACCTTTTCTTCCAAGTTGCTTTTGGTGAGTGTTTTATCATAACAACAAAAAACCTAAGCAGGGCAACCTTCAAAGATAGCCAGTGACCTACTATGTCCACCTTCCATGGCCTTCACCACATCTCAATAGTATACCTGTAATTTGAATCCACTAATTAATGAAAGCACTATGTCAGAGACATCACAATCCAATCATGTCTGTAAATGCACTCACAGATGCACTCCCAGGTGTGCTTCACAAATCTAGGTAACTCTTACTCCGATCAGCTGACAATCAAGACCAAGGATCACATGAACAATCAGAACTGTTTCTCCAGGCAGCTTGGGTTATCTCTTACCCATTGTCTGCTACTTTCCCCTCATGGAAGCTATCCCCCAGAGAAAGGTAGTCCCCAAACCTAGGGCAGTTTTATCCAAAATGGTAGACAGTAGCTGCTATGTAATTGTGTTGCATATATAAATTACTGATAAGAACACCAGAGCTTGGTGCTCTCTTACAAAGGTTTTTGTACAAAAGTTTTTGTAGTTTAGGTTGTTAACTCAAAGGGACAGGAATTCCATTATTTTACATATAGCAATATTTTTTACACCAACCATGTACTTGGTACTTTATTGGTTTCATACTATTTGTTAAATGCATGAATGAGAAAAGTTTTCAGAACAATGACGAAAGGCATAATCATAATACCAGCTAAAACAGGTGGAGTTCCTTAGAGGAAAAGCCACAAGGTGTCAGNGATGGACCTAAAGACCAATAGGCCTGCATGCAAGGTAAGACTCTGCCAGGGGTCCAGGTAAATTCAACTCTCTGCACTTGGCAAATAATGCAGGATTTGGGGACATTATTAACAGAGTCAAATGCATCAGTCCAGGCATTGTGGAGAAGACAGCATTGGAACTGTGACCAAATCTACTATGGTGACAGGTTGTCTATCTGAGCAAAACAAATGTTCCAAATGTAGGTGTGAGGCCTTAAGANGAAGCACAAGGCAAACGAGGTTCATTTGTCTGGAACCAGTGTGTATGGAAAGAAACTGAGCTCAAATGATGACCTAGACTCCATCTAGTCTGACCTTACCATGTGATGTTGGAGTTGATTGCAGAGAAAGGTATTCTTCAGAGTGAGGAGCACATTTGTTGCTATTGCAGGCATGTCTGACCCATGGCTATTGGCTGTGCTATGCCAAGGACTGCTATGCATGTGGTCAAATACAGAATTGGGTTCTTACTTAAAACATTATAAGTTTTTTTGAGATTTTTCTTTTTATAACTCAAGTGTATGGTTTTCAAGAATGAACTCTGTAGATAACAATGTCTTCTCACAAAGTTAAATGTTGGACACAGCTTTTAGTATTTTTACATAATGCAANCACTAGAGAAATAATGTGTACATCAAGTTCTCTTTAATCTTGGATGAAGCAAATAAAGAGTCATTTTATATGAGTACAGACCATGAGCACTGTATTTGTCATGGTGTCTATAAACTGGACAGGCAAAGGAGGTTGTCATAGATGAAGTAAGTAATAACAAAAGCATAGGTATAGGAAAATCACAAAGGCAGATACAGTGGCCTTGGCAGATTAAAGGGACCACTGTCATCACTCTTAGGTGTTAAGAAATGAGGGGAGAGCTCCATATCATAAATTACCTTGAAGTAAGCAGTAATCTTTGGCTTGGGGACACTGATAATCTATGGTGACCTTCCAATGGAGAATTTAGGAGCAAAGCCCTAGAGTCATCACTTCTCTTANTTGTGAACACTGCTGGGTTGCCATAGACAGAATTCAACTGAAAATCAAGAATTAAGGAAATCTGTGATTTATTCACAGGGCTTGCCTTCTTNGGCTTGAGCAAAAGAGAAGAGGGCCACGAATCAGGAGGGACAAATGGAAGAAGACTAAATCATTTCACACCTTTGTAAACATGGAGAGATAAAATCTCAGATGTAGAGCCAGGGGCAATGCTTATCTAGCATGGAAAACATACATTGTTTTGTTTTCAGTGTATGTGTTTTAGTATTGAGCTTCTATTATGATAGATGGTACTGGTTTTCCATTTANGTAAAGATAAAGTTCCCTTTCAGAATACATTTAAGTTTTAAAAGTGAGTTCATTTAAAGATAAATATGAAGTAAACAACAGCACAGATGGAAGGGGGGATAGCAAAGGTAATAGAGTGTGATGACTAANGCTCGCGAATCCTTATGGAGAGNGGGCTGCAGCTGACAGGTTTTGAGCAAACAAGTGATAGGATCAAGGCTNTGCTTGGGCAGTTTAATGTACTTTCAGTATAGAGAAAAGATAGAGATGNAAGGTGGAGGCCAGCAGGCAGAGCCTCTAGGGTTGGAGAGGCACGGACAGAGTGAAAAGAGTTGAGGCAGAACAAATAGAACATAAGAGTTAAGAATTCACTGCACCAAAGGAAAACATGATGCAAAGCAGAAGATAACAGCTGCCACCAAAATTGCCTTTAAAATACATCTATTACCAGGAATATTAGAACTGATGTAGCAAAATAATGGGACAGGAATCAAGGCCTGTTAACAGGTAGAGCACTTAATGTAATTCATCTCCCGTGAGGCTGTCAGGGATGGAAGAAAACCATGAACATTTATCTAATATGCACCCTCTGCCCAGTGTTTCTCCAGAACAGCTGCATTTGCTTTTCAGATTTGCAGTAGAAAAATTGNGAAGGTCATCCAGGCTTGGTGTGGNNCACCAGGAGGGCAATTTTCATTCCTTGGATAGTCACCATAGTGGAGGTATTTTCAGAATACAGATACTTAGGATGTTTGTTTAGAGCTTTGGAGTAAGCCAGGAGATCTATTTTCCTGAACAGACTATTTAGTTAGAAAATTGAAACCAAATAGACATAATTATCCAAGTGTCAGAAAAATAATCTGAAACTACAGGCTAGGAATAACAACAGCTTATCATGATTTTAACTAATCTTATGCTGGCAAGGATTTNAGACTAGGTGCTCACCTTATTCTGAGTTGTGTGTGNGTGTACCACCCCCACCCTCACCCCACACATAATGAATTTCTAGATCATGCTTCACTTGAATAAAAATTATTTTCAATTGAATTCTGAAGTTCTGGTTCCCTGAGAGTTTTAATCATCATGCTTTCAAATGAACCAGTGGTTCATAGGCATCCAGAGAAGGAAGAGACTTGTGGGATTATCAAGTCTGTTCCAATAGATATCTAAGGAGTGTTCCCTGCAGTTCACTTTCAATTGCTTTGTTCACTTCTTGTTTTAAATGACTCTTGCAGTGGGACTCTTCGTCAGTCTAAGAGGCCCATGGGAGCCTTTGCTCAGCCTCAGAATCCTCATTTTAGAAAACATATTCTGATATGAAGTCNTGTTACACCACTTGCCTCTCCCAAAGGGCCCTTTCTTCTTCCCTGCATTATGCCCTTCAGCCCCTACTGATGCCAAGGAATGGCAATAGCTTCCTCATCAATTACTCTCTTCTTTCCCCTCATTGATTTTTATTCTTTGTTAATCTGAAGATTTCTATGCTTTTGTCTGCTTCTCTGGTCTATGTCACCATAGTAACTGAAGGCTTTGACAAGCACACCATTTCATCAGACACCCTTGAAGGCTGCTGCTTNTCCTTATGGTCTTCAGCTCCAGTACAGAAGGATATTTTTATAATCTTGANCATTTAAGACAAGATCAAGTCTGTGAGTACTCACACAATCACCTGCACTAGATAATCACTCAATAAATCTTTGGGGTCCAAGAGGTAAATGTTCCATGAGGAAGAGTTGGCTGAGTGTGATCATACATTCAGACATGTAAGATAGGATATTATACACAAACAATTGTACAGAACTCCAACTTGAAGAAGTAATAGTGAAGACCATGTGTGTGGTTGCCAGATTTATCAAATGAAAATACAAGATGTCATTGGAATTGCAAATAAATTAATAATTTCTAGTATAACCTTGTCCCATGCAATAATTAGAATATAGTTCCCCACTCCCTCAAAAATTTTTATTTTTTCTCTGAGGCTGAAATTTACCTGCTGAGCCTTATGCTTTCTTACTGTCATCCCAGATACTTAGGAGGCTAAACATTAGTGTTACTTGAGCCCAGTGGTTTGAGGCTGGCCTTACCAACATGGAGAGAGATTTTTGCCTTAAGAAAGAAATGTAGGAAAGGAAAAATATACACCCTCCCCCCTCCACCACACAGGGGATGGTAGTGCAAGAAGGATGAGGAAGAGAAGAAAGCAGGGAAGAGAAGAGAGGAGAAGAGGGGAGGAAAAAGGGGAAGGGGAAAATGAAAGTAGAGAGAGGGAAGGGGAGGAATTAAGCTGATGTGCCCTGTTTTTATTTGGCAATCACAATTCTTTCCTACTTTGAGATGTTACCTTATTTGCTGATGGTTGGCAGCTATGTGGCTGAGTGGGTGGCTAATCTTTCTAATGTATCCATTCAAATGACCTGATACGAAGAAGGAGAATTAGCTTCTCTTGGGGATGAGGCCCCTTGTTGGTTACCCAAAGAAGACAGGTTAGCCTTGAAACCATATATACACAAACAACAANAACAGACTCAGCAGGGACATATACATATGCATTATACATATACACATACACATATGTACATATTTGTACATATACATACATGTGTGTGAACAATGTAATCACATGACCTGATGATACACTTTGAAAGAGTAGGGTGAAATNCCAGTCTCAAATATTTCCAAATAGAAGCACATGTNTTTTNCTCTTAAGGTCCCACAACAATCCAAATATGGCCCAGTGAGAAATTGCACTCTTCACAGTCATCACTACCATCACACACAAAGTCTAAGGCTCCCAGGCTGTCCCACTATACACCTGCAAGGACTATCCACAGTGGGCAGACACATGCAGAGGCCCATAAGGCAACAAGGGCAACAAAGCTACTTGCTAAGTTGCTGGGAATTTCCCCTGTGCCAGGCACTATGCAGAGGACTTCANACANATTGCATAATGTAACTGTCACATCTTGCAGAGTTGTAGACTTTGTTATCCCAAGTACCCCATGTGAACTCNTACATTTTATCCATTAAAATGGAAGATTTTTTTGAGATCATGAAAAACTAAATTCAAATTTTATATCTGAAAATAAACTAAGAAATCCTGAAAAATAAGGGATCTGGAGACTTATGATAAAGCTTATTTCAAAGATAAAGTACTTAAGACAGTGTGGTATTCAATGGAGGCAGACAAGTAGGTAAAT
>LZPO01008174.1:12874-27306 GCA_001675575.1 Neotoma lepida | reverse complement strand
TCTCTTTCGCTAGTCTGGGACTTGCTTTGTAGACCAGTGTGGCTTTGAGCACATAGAAATCTGTCTGCCTCTGCCTCCTGAGTGCTGGGATTAAAGGCATGCTACACCGCACTGGACTCACATGTTATTCTTAATGTCATCTCTCGATGATATTATGTCCTATTGGTTGTAACAACTTGGCTTGTATCCTATCTTTCCTATATTGTATCATATGTAGTCTCAAGAGTTTTATATGTGTGTGTGTGTGTGTGTGTGTGCATGCATGCATACGTGTATGTGTATGTTTATGTATACACACATATGTATGTATGTATATGTCTCCACACAGATACACACACATTTTAAGTAACATCCATAGAAAATCAATAAAGGCCTTGCTGTTCTTACATCTTGACCTCACTTAATCACAGAGAGGGCCCAACTGAGGCCTAAAGGTATGTGATTCTGAGAGATGCTTGCTCACTCTCCAGTGTCCCCTGTCTAATCTTTATTTATGGTCTTGTCACAGTTAATAAGTGGTAATTGGAGATGTCCCTGAAAGAAAATTTGAAGTCATCTGTCAATATTCTTGAAGATATATAAGAGTAAAAGAATGCTCAGACTTAGAGACATATTTACAGGGACTNGATTGCCACAGATAATCCTTGCAGTGCTAAGCTCACAGATGCAAGGGAATTGGGAGTCAATATAGTGGAGCTCAGAACTGAACTACTTTCTGATCCAAATACAATAAAAAGATTTTTTAAAAGACATTAAATTATTCCTTAAAAACTGTGTTATGTAACTATTTCCCTGTAAAATGCCTAACTAAATCCCCAAAAGGAAATGTCAGAACTATTGTGTCTGGTTTATTTTCTTTCAATTAGAATAAAACATAAACTCACACTGACATTTGTACTTCCATGTTCAGTACAGTATTGTGCATGAATGCCAAGTTATGGAAATGACCCAAATGTCTAATGACAGATGACTAATGACTATAGTCTAATCACTATAAAATATGGTCCTCTGGTGCAGTAGGGTATTATTCAGGGTTAGAAAGGAACGTCTGTCTGTGACACTGATGAAACTCAGGAACTTTAGGTGAGGGAGCAGATACAGAAAGAAAAACCTGCATAATCTCAATGATGCACAGAACCTCTTAGAATCAAATTCATAGGCACACAAAAAAGTGACAGTTACCAGGAGCTGGAGGTACTGGGGAAAGGGAGTATGAGTTTCCATAGTTAGATGAGATAAATACTCCTTTCTATGCACAATTGGGAGATTATGAACAATATCTTTTATACAGCAAAAATGGTGAGAAAGATGATTAATTATCACAAGGAAATATAAATATAAACATTTGAGGAGACAGAATTTCTTATCTTGATTTAAACATTGCATAATGTATACACATATGGAAACATTACATGGTCCCTCATAACCACATGTCAGATACATTCAAAAGGGCAAAACATCCAGCTGTGAGTCACTCTTGAAATTCAAATGCACACCTACACACACACACACACACACACACACACACACACACATACACACATACACACACACCATATGAGCACATAGATATCTTAATTAGCCTGACTATGGTAATTATTTCACCATGTGGACATACATCAAAATGTCATATTGCATTTTAAATGTCACACCATAAATATATACCATTTTTAGTCAATCATACCTTTATAAAATTGGGAAAAANAAACAAAGCTGTTTTGAGTGTGCAGCCGTCTGAACNATTTTTACTTTGAAGACGTTATTCACTCTTCCTNAAGGCACCTGGAGGCTTTCCTGGGTCAAATCACTCTTAGTAAGAAGGGTTTATGGGATCTGCTAATTTCATTGATCCTAAATAGGCTCCTCTGCAGCCTCCAGAGGACCCAAGAGCCCATTGCTCAGTGTAAACCCTAGCTCCAGGATGTGGAGAATCAATGCACTCACTGTTATTCTCACCAAGCAGCGGAACAATTACTAAAATCTATTTGCCAGTAAATGTGCCTTGTCTTGTAAATCATTGGGTCGTTAACTTTAACAATTTCANTGTGCCATCTCTATCCAATTCAATTAAAGCACAAACCAAGGTAATGCTTAAGAATACATTTCAGGCAAAGGAATATACTATCATGGTATTATATGCTCATAAATTAAACAATACATTCATCCCCCTCTTGGAAAAGGGAAAGTGCATGATAAACACAGGACAGAGGATAAACAAAGGCAATGACTCTGAGTAAGTCAAGGTTTCAAGAGTTAGGGAGAACCAGTGTTCAAGGCAAATCACTTGCCTCATTTCTTCTGCCCTCCAGCATGGGTAAAAAACATCTGGGCAGAGAGGAAAGCCTGCTTGACCCTTATTTGCTCCAGCCATGTCTCTGAGAGTTGCAGATACATGAAAAGCAAAACAGCCTACTTCCTGGTCATAGTCTTTCAAGATTATGAAAGAAAAACTGAAGATGCTCTGAGTCCTTGCCTTGGTCCTCCATAGACAGAGAGATCATTTTGAGAGCAAGTCAAAAAAAGTTCCTGAGCAGTAGCACCCACTACATGTTTCTTTCCTGTTTGCTCTCTTAGAGGTTAGGCAAAGATTAAGAAGGAAAAATAGTGCTAACAGAGAGCATGTCTCAAGAATAATGGTGCCTTTTTAAGATTTGATAATATAGTGATGGATGTCCCTGACCTCCCTGGGGGATTTGACACAAAACTGTACTTCAGCTTTCTTCCTCCCAAAACTGTTCCAAGCTAGAATACTTTCTAACCAGCATATTTGCATCCTGAGACAATGCTTATCAATTATAGTAAACACATTGCTACAATGTCAGTAGCTAAAACATATTATCTTATAGTTCTGTAGGTGGGAGACACCATGCGGGTCTCCCAAGGCTAAAATCTGGGTGTCAGCAGGATTGTCTGTACTCAGTTCTGGAGACTATAGGGGGAAATTCTGGTCCTTGCTGGTTCTGGTTGTTGCAGTATTAGCTGCCTCCACAGGCATTAGGAACCTTGGGAGCCACTGAGGATAGACACCACCACCTTCCATTTCCTTTCCAATACANCAGCTTTAAGAAAGAGAAACATTTGGAGCTAGGATTAGTGTATAAGAGCACTTATTGCTTAAGGCCTAGGACATGAGTTAGGATCCCTAGCACCTGTGTAAAAAGATGGATTTGGATACATGTACCCCTATAATNTCAGGATTATATTNGGGCANAGACAGGAGAATCACTGAGGCTCATTGGCCTAGCTGACAAAATTAAGAAAAAAGTGAGCTCCAGTTCGCTGAGAGACCCTGTGTAAGGGGACTGAGGTAGATAGTGATATGATAGAGGAAGTCCTCCTCGATCTCTGCACACCTGTGCATGGTAGATAAGGTACATACATGTACAAGCATGGATGGACACACACACACATACTCACAGAGAGGGGGCATTACTGTTGTCCTTTCTAAAGATTCAAATACCATATGAAAGACAAGAAGGTGAAGCTATATGACTTTGTTTAAGCCCTGCTATGGGAAGACTTCTTTTATCTGGTAAAAAGAATAGAATCTGAGTTCTGCCTCTGGTCCTGGGAGGAGACTTGATATTCTAAACTACCTCTTTCCCCAACTAAAGATTACAAACCTGCTGTTGGCCTTTCCTTAAGACTTCATCCAAATGAGCCTGCCAATGAGCTGGACAGAAAATCCCCACTCAGGGAAGCTGAAGCCATGTTGGAGAGATGGGAGGAATAATTATCCCTTAACAAGATAAGTGCTTAGGGAGCCAGTAGCTCCTCCCTGGAGACAGAAGCTTTCAGAACTTCACTGCTTTTCCTTTCTGTCTCATCTTCAAACCCTAAGCATGTTAACACTGATGCTGGCTTTCCTCACTGTCAAGACACACTGGTCCTCCTTTCCTGTGTAGCCATGAACAAGCCTCTCAGGCTGACCCTAACTCAGAAGGCATTATACTCTCTCTTCCTTTTCTCCATCTTCCACCTCTCAGAAGCTTCTGTGATTCCAGCTTGCCTGCCCTGTTGTTTTCCCATCAAACTAGCAACATGGTACTTGAGCTTCCTGCATGTCTAACTTTAAATTCTTTTATCTATGAGATTAAAAACCTGCCAAAGAGAAGTCCAATCTCTGGGTAACATAATGCATCCACTTTCTTGAAATTTGGGTACCCTTTTCATGCTGGCTGTTAGCTGAGGGCCATTCTGAGCTTCTAGAGGCCACCCATTTTACCTCTTTTACCTTCTAACAGCCAGCAAGAGCAGTAAGCCCTTTTCATGCCCCACCTTTCTCTTTTGTCTCTCCCTGCTTTGTGAATCATCCTGTTCCAACCAGGAAAGGTCATCTGCCTTTATAAATTTATCTTAGCACCTGAGCTGACACAGACACTCATGGCTGCTTAAATAAAATCTTCCCATTTTTATATCCAACCTGACCACATGGACAAAACATATGTCATACAAGGTAACACAGGTTTCAGGTTTTAGGCCATGGGTATCATTGTTTTCAGGGATGAGTGTGTTACTCTGTCTACCACCTACAAGCCTGCTCATATAGCAGGGCTGCCTTTAAAGATGGGAAAGGAAACATAAACTGAACATTGCCTCTCTCTTCCCCTACCTCCTCCTGACACTTCCATTCTGTGCTGCAAGAACNTGTTGTCCCTTCTAAAGATTCAAATACCATATGAAAAACAAGAAGGTGAAGCTATATGACTTTGTTAAGCCCTGCTATGGGAAGACTTCTTTTATCTGGTAAAAAGAATAGAATCTGAGTTCTGCCTCTGGTCCTGGGAGGAGACTTGATATTCTAAACTACCTCTTTCCCCAACAAAAGATTACAGACCTGCTGTTGGCCTTTCCTTAAGACTTCATCCAAATGAGCGTGCCAATGAGCTGGACAGAAAAGCCCCACTCAGGGAAGCTGAAGCCATGTTAGAGAGATGGGAGGAATAATTATCCCTTAACAAGGTAAGTGCTTAGTGAGCCAGTAGTTCCTCCCTGGAGACAGAAGCTTTCAGAACTTCACTGCTCAGCCAGCCACTTCCTGAGTTCTTACTTTAAAAACTAACTTTTCCTTTGCCTTTCTGTGTCATCTTCAAACCTTAAGCATGCTAACCCTGATGCTGGCTTTCCTCACTGTGAAGACACACTGGTCCTCCTTTCCTGTGTGCCATGAACAAGCCTCTCAGGCTGACCCTAACTCAGAAGGCATTACACTCTTCCTTTTCTCCATCTTCCACCTCTCAGAAGCTTCTGTGATTCCAGCTTGCCTGCCCTGTTGTTTTCCCATCAAACTAGCAACATGGTACTTGAGCTTCCTTCATGTCTAACTTTAAATTCTTTTATCTATGAGATTAAAAACCTGCCAAAGAGAAGTCCAATCCCTGGGTAACATAATGCATCCACTTTCTTGAAATTTGGGTACCCTTTTCATGCTGGCTGTTAGCTGAGAGCCATTCTGAGCTTCTAGAGGCCACTCATTTTATCTCTTTTCACTTTTAATAGCCAGCAAGAGCAGTAAGCCCTTTTCATGCCCCACCTTTCTCTTTTGTCTCTCCCTGCTTTGTGAATCATCCTGTTCCAACCAGGAAAGGTCATCTGCCTTTATAAATTTATCTTATAAATTTATAAGCTGACACAGACACTCATGGCTGCTTAAATAAAATCTTCCCATTTTTATATCCAACCTGACCACATGGGCAAAACATATTTCATACAAGGTAACACAGGTTCCAGGTATTAGACCATGGGTATCATTGTTTTCAGGGATGAGTGTGTTACTCTGTCTACCACCTACAAGCCTGCTCATATAGCAGGGCTGCCTTTAAAGATGGGAAAGGAAACATAAACTGAACATTGCCTCTCTCTTCCCCTACCTCCTCCTGACACTTCCATTCTGTGCTGCAAGAACCTTTGGCTTCCCTCACTTTCTTTCCTGTTCTCAGAAAGTCAGCATTATTGCAGACTCTCCTCTCATGGATGGCTAAGGCCAGTGCTCACTTTTCTCTGAGTGAAATTTGTAGAAAAGCAGCATCCATCCAATGGGTCCCAGGCATCCATTTACATAAGGATCACCTTGGGAAGCATANTCCAATTTAGAATCTGGCTTTGATGTCTAGGTGGGAAGCTGGATCTTGCTGGAAGCCTCAGTTTCCTCATCTGTTAAGTGGCAGCAATAACAAACTTACTGTAGAAAGTGTTTGTAAATGTGGCCAGAAGTCTGCTTGCAAAGCCTTGTGCACAGTGTTTAAGNTCTCAATAAATGAAAGCCATTTTATAGGCACTAGCATCACCACTCACTGTGTCTCTTAACATCTGTACAACAGGCAATGGCTTGCTCCCTATAAACATTGATTCACCCACTAGTTAAAAGAAAAGGAAGTTTATTCATCTCAAGGGCAAGGCAGAAATTCCNTTAAAGCATACATTTGCTTTCATGGTTTGCTTCATTGTCAAAACCTGAGAAACTGCAGCAGAAGGGATTGTATAATTTGTGGAAATTATACATATATTACATTTATTGAATTATTTTTTGTAGACCAAAAGTCCANGGGTTTTTTTGTTTTGTTTTTGTTTTCTATAGAGGACTGGACCCTGGCTATCATGAGCATTGGGGAGTATACATCCTTGGTGTTCAATGCAGTATTGTAGTACACAGCCACTGCAGCTAACACAGAATAGCTGAGCATCCTTAATCCTCTATTGGCAAGAGCACANGATGGGCTTGCTTCAGACTGTATGCAATCACTTCCTGGTCTCTTTAGACTGTCATATAGAAGGCTCAGGCTTAAGCCTGGTGATGGATTTTTTATTCTAGTCTTTAATCCTTGAGTGTTTCTCAGGATTTATATGGGATACTTCACTGTCACCAACCCCAGAGCTAAGAATATCATCAGAAAGCTANCAGAGACTTTCCCACTTGGCTATAACTGACATATCTGATATTTCCACTAGTATACTTCAAAAATGCCTTCTTTTAAGTTGTGTTCTGTTCTGTCACTATAAAAACCTCATGAAACTGTTACCACACTAGACCATGGTATTTGGGGCAACCTAAAAATGTGTTTCCGGGCCATGGTGACTCTTGGTGACTCCCTTACTTGGTGACTTTCTTACTCCCTTTCCAGTGAAAGCTTGTGTCTGGTACCATAATGTCAATAGTGGATTTTAAGATACTAGAATATTTTTCCTGTGTTGCTATGTGTTGTCATCTTCCAAGAGCAAAAGAGTCATAAGCATCATGCTCTAAGACTTCCCAGATTCTAGACCATGAGTAAGATAATTCTCTATTTCATATATTTCACCTATTCTCTGCTATTCAGTTACAGCAACAGAATATAGATGAAGGCATCATCTTTTACCATTCCTAATGTCCCCTAAAAGCATATTTACATAAATATCCATGCATATACACGAAAATTTAAACTGAATTTTAACATTTTAAATACTATATTACATTTAATAAATTAATTTTTGCATGGAGGGCATGACACAGTACATATGTGAAGTCAGAGGGCAGCTTTCAGGAACCAGTTCTCTTCTTCCACCATGATTGTCCTAGGGATGGAACTCAGCTCATCAGGCTTGGTGGCAGCATCTCCATTCACTGAACCATCACACAGGGTCCTGGGGATCAAACTGAGGTCACGAGGCTTAGTAGCAGCACTTGCACTCAACTGAACCATCTCATAGGGTCCTGGGGATCAAACTCAGGTCATCAGGCTTAGTAGCAGCATCTCAACTGAACCATCTCACAGGGTCCTGGGGATCAAACTCAGATCATCAGGTTTAGTGGCATCACCTCCACTCAACTGAACCATCTCACAGACCCTCTACNGAATTTTATGTAAGTGCTTATAACACATTGTAAACACACAAAAGAAGCTAAAACCAAACCTTGGGTGTTCATTAAATGATTTCCTGTGGAAGATATTACTTGGTGCACTGGATTGGCATATGGTGATATAATCATGACCCTGTGCTGAGAAAATGGCCCAGAGCTGTATACTGTTATTTTAAATTGTGTTACATTTGCTTATGCTCTGGAGCATTTGTTTAATGATGCAAAGATGTTTTGCATTCCTTTATGTTGCATTTGTTTAATTCTGTGAAGCTGTGTTACTATGCCTGTCTAAAACACTCTATGGTCTAATAAAGAGCTGAATGGCCAATAGCAAGGCAGGAGAAAAGATAGACAGGGCTGGCAGGCAGAGAGAATAAATAGAAGGAGAAATCTGGGAGGAAAAGATGAAAGAGCAAAAGAACAAGGAGAGGAGGACACTAGAGGGTCAGNCACCCAGCCAGCCATGGAGTAAGANTGAAAGTAAGATATACAGAACTAAGAAAAGGAAATAGCCCAGAGGCAAAAAGGTATACAGGTTAATTAAAGTTAAGAAAAGCTGGCAAGAAATATGCCAAGCTGAAACTGGGCATTTATAATTAAGAATAAGCCTCTGTGTGTGATTTTGGGAGCTGGATGGTGGGTCCCTCAAAAGAGCAAAAACAAACAATAACACGGAGCCTTATGAGATTAGGAGGTGTTCTCAATTCTAAAAGTAGACATGTGGACCTTTCCTTTTGACTATCAAACTATTACCTTTTGTCTACTGACAAAATAAGCATGTTTAATAGGCATGCAGGAGTGGGAGTCTGAACTTGAACTTACTCCAAAGGAAGATATAAAAGGCATCTTCCACATTCTCGTCAAAGGAATGGACTAGGAACACAGAACTCTACNAGGACCTGAGTAGGGNAGGAGCCTCCACCCCAATTCCATAACACCTCACTCTACCTTCATACTCTTTCTCATTCACAACAGGAGATCTGTAAGATGAAATGTTTAGACCATTTCCCTCAGGGCTTGAATAAAAACTGAGAACTGAGATGATGGACCTCTCAAATGGCCACACAGTCAAATCTACTCATCTTCTACATTTATCTTGTGGCTTTTCTCCTGATCTTAGCCAACAGACTATGATAGCTCATGCCTCTCTAGAAAATGGAGTTGTATAGACACAGTAGAGAGGAATTGAATGTCTTTCTCTTTCTGCTTTGGGAAAACTATAAATAAATCTATTTTTGTTTCTCAATTTTTATTTCCTTTCTAAAATTTATTTATTTATTTATTTATTTATTTATTTATTTATTTATTTATTTTCAAGATGGGTTCTCACTATGTAGCCCTGGCTGTCCTGAAACTTAACTATGTAGACCATCCTGGCCTCAAACTTACTATGTATATCAGGCTGGCTTCAAACTCACAGAAATACAAATATCTCTTTCTCCTGAGGCAGATTAAGGGCAAGCACTACTACACTCAGCTCTCGTTCCTAGTTATTATAGAATAAGGAATCTAAATTGATGGGTATGGACCAAGAGCTCTGGGCAACAAGACAGCCCTCTAACTCATCTTAAAATAGTAGAGANCATCACATGATGAAATAGAGCTCTAGGATTCCAGTGAGTTACTTAACCTCTCTGACTCAGTTGCCTTCTCAGTTAAAAATACAAGATGCTAGTTTGTGTCATTAGGAAGAAAATAATCAAGCATAAGGTTAATATAAAGCAGTGAATCTAGTTCTAGGTGAATAGAAAATGCTGGATTACCACTGCCATCATGGCTTGCTATGGAGGGCATCCAAAGATTTGGAGAATAGTTTACTTATAATTAAAAAGAATCAACATGAATGGTGAGAACCTCATCAGAGAAAACTATACGTTTACTCTGAATGACAGAAAATACTGTGAGCAGTAGCAATCCTAATAATAGGCTCAAGATAAAAGTAATTAAACAAATATACCCCACAGCTTACATACTGGAGGCACAGGGTTTTACTTGTTGGATTAATTGTAATGTCATCTAAAATGGCTTAAGCTCACTGGTTGCCTTCACATTGTCAACATGGCTCTGAAGGAATTGGAGTGTCTTCCCTGTGACCTAAGCTTTATATACCATGTTTCACTCTTACAACTCCAGCCTCTCGTGTCATGATCTCATTGTCATCAATATATCTGGAGGAAGAAGTCTTATCTTTTNAGAAACATATGGCCAGTTCCCAGAATAAATGTCATCCAAGGCTGCCAGCAAATNATGTAATGAGACAGGTTAACTGCAAAGTGACAGGTTGGCTTCCTTCCTTGCTGGTAGCTGCTAGACCTTACAAAGCTGAACTCCGCACACACATGGGATGTTCCTTTAGAAGCATCTCTTCATCCTTAGGACATACTCTCAAGACGGAAATATAGAGAAATCTTGTACCCAGGGTGGAGACTACTGTGCAATGCAGAGTCATATGCCTTGGGGAGAAATTTGATATTAAGAGATAGGGAAAACTGCAATCTTCCTAGTGGGAATGAAGACCTAAAGAGACATGTGTGCCCCTCTCTTTGGCTGCCAGAGATTGAGACAATGAATCTAGTTTCCCAAGGAGTTTCACGCCAGGAGAAGGGAAGGGCTGAAGCTTTGTGGCAGCCAAAGGGAGAACTTGTGTCTTGAAAAAGAATTTTGCACAATTTTGACATCTAGTCAGAAGACCTTACAAGAGAGACTTAAGCCTAAATAATGATGCTGGGCAGGACCATACCTTGACTAGGACTGTTCAGCCACAAACTTTGCTAGCCTTCCATTTAAACCTAAAGCTCCTGTCAGACTGGAGGACAGGCAGTCACTGGACCTCTTTCTTTCATTAAAGTGGCTATTGGATAGCAATTAAAACGTCCATTCTGAGTCATTAAGACTCAGTAAGGAAATAAACAATTCACAAGTCTCAGGGAGTCCCTGAAACTTACAAGATTCACATGGTCCCTCCATCCCCAAAAGTTTATAAGCAGTAAGGACTGCTAAGGATAGAGGAGACTCTCTGATCTGTCAATCTGCCTGCAAGTCATGAACAGTAGTCCAAGAGTGCAGCTTTCTAAAGTTTCTGCCGTACTGAATTCCTTATATCCTTCCAATTGCAGCTGAAATGTTGCCTTATCTAAGAAGCACCCCCAGCCTCCTGACTCTTACTATGTCCATCTCAGCAACNTCATCCCTCCTTATGTACCTGTCTCTTCTCCCAGCATGGGTGNTATAATGCTTAATCTCAATTGTCACATTGATGATCTAGAAACATGGCCATCTAAACAAACACACCTGTGGGGGATTGTCTGATTAGGTTAATTGAGATAGAAAAGGCTGTCCACTGTGAGTGTTACCATTCTCTGAGCTGGGATTCAGGACTACATAAAGAGGATGAAGTGAGCTGAGCCCAAGCATTCATCACTCTGCTCCTGCTGCTGTGACTTCCCCACCATNATTAATTGTAATCTGGAACTGTGAACCAAAATAAACACTCTCTTCCTTACATTGCTATTGTAAGGGTATATTTATCACAGCAACAGGAAGAGTAACTAAGACAGCTTTAGAAAGCAACAACCTTCCACAATCTGCCACATGGCAACAACAACAATAGAAACATTCCTGGAATAGTTACTGTGTGTTAGAGCTATACCTAACACACACTCTGAGCACATTCTATGTGTTAAGTAAGTTCACTTTCACAATAACCCTTTGATATAACTGCTATTACTAGTTTTGTTTTAGGTAATAGAAAGATTTAGGAAGACAAATGTGATTAGAAAGCAAGTGCTAAACTTTGAATACAGTCAGTTTGATTCCAAACTCATACTGTTGTTCATTTTGATAAGTAATCTCAAAGTGTTAACAATGTCTTCACAGGCTGTTTTTATCTACTTATGGTTTATATTACATAAATTATCTCTCTTCAGTCAAAACTGTGTTATGATAGCTCCTAGACCAGAGAAAGATACATGTTGTAACTCTGGTTGTTAGCTATAATGTAATAATCATAGGAGATAATAGCAAGTGATTGGCTATTTGCACAGGATGCACTATCTTAATTGTTCTTATAAGCATCTTTAACATTTTATATATGCTCTACACATCCTCCTTTAGTGAAGAATACATTTCAATGAAAGATTTGAACAATTTTTGGAATGTATGTGGAAGCAATATTATGTTAGTAAAAACAGGGTTTTAGGTGAGATGGAATGACCACAGGCTAAAGACTAGGCCTACTCCAGTGAAGGCAATGCCCGTGCACAGAAGTCACACCTCTTAAGCAATGATATTACTCTTTTTGAAGAACTGAGTGAAAATCTTAACCTTGATTCTGAACTATGAAGAGAAATGATGCCTATGTGCCCTGGTACACATACTCAGGGACAATGAATGTGTCTTGTACAGGCTTGGATAGGCTGAGTGTCAAGCTNTGAGGAGTGTCGGAATAAGAGATAGGAGGCTAAATGATATCACTCAGAGTTTTATGTTCTAATCTCTGGAAGTTGTGCATNCATAAGGCTAATAGTGGAAAAGGACTTGGTTTGCCCATGGAGGGGAAGTTAATTAGTTATTTGACCTAATTGGTTGGCCTGGGTTGTCCAGATGAGCCTAGTATAATCACCAGAGTCATTCAAAGAAGAGAGAGGCTGAAGGAAAGCCAGTCCAAAATGGCAGAATACAACACAGAAAGATGCATATTTTCTGTCATAACGATAGATAAGGGGTCAGAAACTAAAATATTCAAACAGCCTTGAGAAACTAGAAAGGGCAAGGCAGCAGACTCCCTGCAAGGGCCTCCAGAGGGCTACTGCCTTTCAAGTACCAAATTTTTAGCCCAGTGAGATCCAAAACTATATGATGTATATTTTTGGGATTTTCTAGCANTAAGTTTGTAATCATTTGTCCCAGTCACTATGGGAAACTCAGAGTAACAGGCAGTGAGTCAAAAGGCTAAACCAGGCATGTTCAACTTGAGTCCACCCATTACATGCATTCCAAGTCAACATTGAACACAGTCCAGCACAGTAGTAGATCAAAGGGGGCTACAATGTCAAAGGTTGGAGACCCATGGCACTAAGCAGTCCCGCCTAGACCTTTATAGTCCTCAGTGCCCTATCTGGTAGTGTAAGCCCAGCATCCCCAGGTGCATCACTCAAATATCTTTCTTGGTCACTTGAAAGTCTTTCTNACTACTTAGCTGCAAATCCAATGGTAACAGTGCAGCATTTCTGATATGGATTGAACTATTTAAATTGAGAGGCATTGTGAGACCCAAACAAAACAGCAAAGCCCATCCTTCTTATGTCCTGATGCCTAACAAGTCTAGAAAACTGCTTTCCCCTCTTGCTACCACCAATATCTGAAATGTTACCCACAGACTTATAATGCTGTTTGATGAAGCCTTGGCACCTTCAGGAGGTGAGGCCTTGAAGGTAGAGTAAGTTACGAAGGGTAGACTTTGAAGGTTACACCTTGGTTCTGGTCCTACTTCCTTCCCTAGTCTACTGTGATAAAAGGAGCCTTGTCCACCACACATGCCCAGTTCCNTGAACTATATCAAACATTCCCCACTGGGATGAATGGAAGCCCTCTGGGTCCATGAGCTAACATAAACCTTTCTTCCCTCAAATTGTTTCCCTCAGGCATTGTGGTTCCAGTAACAAAAAATACCATTGATACATTCCACTTTCACTCCTTGTCAAAAAAAAATAGATTTGGAAACACTAAAGGTGTCAAATAATCATGGAAGAACTCTTTCTCTTCGTGCTCTCTTTCTGGGGCCTATAGGGGCAGGGGAGAGTAAGTGAACCACAACCTTCAGACATGNAGAATAGAAGAGAATGATCTGTACTAGCCTGCCAAATGCTCAGAGAAAACATTCAAGTGATTTTTTTTTCTTTTTCTTTTTTTGGATCTGTGCTGTTTAAAGACCAAGACAGACTTAATGGAGGAGAGAGCTTGCTGCTCTTTGACCTCAACTGTGTGTTTTTTCTCCATCTCCTGCCAAGTTTAGTACTATGAACAAATAATCACCACTGAGCTGGAACATGAGAATACAAAGGGCAGGCAGCAATGAGATAACTCTGNGGTAAGGCTGAATCAAATCCTAGAAAATGCACATTTTCTGTGATGGTCCCAGAGAAGATAGACCGTGAGCTAGAGCTGTGAAAGCCATGCATAAGGACCTAGGGATGAGGCCTGGACTGCTTGTGTGTGGGCTGTGGGATGCTGGCAGACTGTCAACCCTCTATGAGCCTGGTCACATTCATGGGCATGGCTACAGCTTCCTGGCAGGGTGGGGATGGAAGCTCTGAAACTCTGCTCCTCAGCAAAGACACAGCCCCCTCAGGCTGAAACAAATGAAAGTGAGTGACATGGAAATATACTTAGAACCTTGCAAAAATCCAAGAGCAGTAGCCTGAAGTATTCCAGATTCCAGAATATGGTTCATTTCAGGGACTAGCTACTGCTGGAATCTATAGATCACACATATGTACACATACACAGNATTTAATAAAAATTTTGAAACTAAGAAAAGTTATGTACAATAATTAATGAAATCATCAGTGTACCCTCCAGTGAAGTTTTTCAATGT
>LZPO01008173.1:129402-139854 GCA_001675575.1 Neotoma lepida | reverse complement strand
AAAGATTTGTTTATTGTGCATGGATACAGGACTGTGTGAGTATAGCCATGTGAGTGCAGCACCCAAGGAAGCCAGAGAGGGCATCAAAGCCCCCGGAGCTGCAGTTACCAGCAGTTATCAGCCACCCAATGTAGGTGCTGGGAACGGAACCCAAGTCCTCTGAAAGAGTCCAAGTGCTCTTAGCCACTGAGCCATCTCTTCAGCCCCTGTTGATAAGTTTCAAGAGGTAAAAAAGAAGATTGGAGTCTTTACTAAATACCACTGAAACTAGGTCTCCTCAACCCTTTTCTCATCGAGATTAAGATTAAGAAAAAATCTCCTTTAGTAAAACTCATCCCAAGATTTAAAAACACCAGCTATAGCTGTATAAACCAGTCACACTGAAAAGAACAAAATTGTGTCTTAAAGTTAAAGAGAGACACTAAGAGTAAGCCCAGACTTCCCCAAAACACAGTAAGAATAAACTTTTCACTTACTAAAGGAACTATCTCATGCAATGTGAGACAAACACAATAAACTGAGTAAAGTGTTTTCTTATCATGGAGCATTATTCATGCTCACAATGCTTACCCCCCAAGACCTCCCCCAGCTAAGACTCCCTCAGAGCTAAAACTCTCTCCCTTACCCTTCCTAGTAAGAATATGTAGCTGGGCGGTGGTGGCACACGCCTTTAATCCCAGCACTCGGGAGGCAGAGGCAGGCGGATCTATGTGAGTTCGAGGCCAGCCTGGTCTACAGAGTGAGTTCCAGGAAAGGCACAAAGCTACACAGAGAAACCTTGTCTCGAAAAACCAAAAAAAAGAATATTTATTTGTGGCTTATTAAAATTGAAGGTCATAAAATAGAGTTTCTAGTGGTTCCAATTTTTCTTTCTAGTAATAATACACTTGGGGGATAGAGATTAAGAACACTGACTGCTCTTTCAGAGGACCTGGGTTCAGTTCCTAGTACCCACATGGTTGCTTGAAACCACTTGTAACCCCAGTTCCAGGGAATCTAGTGTCCTCTTCTGGCCTCTGAGGGCACCAGGCACATATGTGGTATACATACATACAAGCAGACAAAACACTCGTACACATGAAATAAATAAATCTTTAAAAAAATTAATACCCTCAGGACAGCAAGATGGCTGAACAGGTCAAGGCTTGCTGCCAAGGCTGATGACCTGAGCTCAATACCTGGAGCTCACGTGAACTGGTATTGAAACTGACTCCTGAAAATTTGTCCTCTGACTTTCACTCTCATGTACCTCTCCCCACCAAAATTTAAATAAATATATAATAAAAATATAAAAAGTATTTTCTGTGTGATCTCAAGGACCTGAATTCTGATCCCCAGCACCCAATGCAAAGCCAATCACACCAGCACACACCGGCAATCCCCGCCTGGGGAGAGATGGGAGAGTCGTGAGCACACAGGCCAGACAGTCTAGCCCAGTGGTTGAGCTCCAGGCTCAATGAGAGACACTATCACAGAAAATAATGTGGCAAGAAATCAAGACAAACAAGTTGATACCTCGTCTTCACATTCAGGCATATAATCATATGCATGTGTGTTTATACACATNGACATGTCTGCACACACACACAATTACAAAGACTTCTCCCTAGCAACTGTCTGTTTAATCTTGAACTATCCCTGCCCTTGTTTGCTATGCTCACTACCCAGAACTACTGCTTCAGAGAGCTCAGGTATCCTTCCTTCCTCATCTAACNTTTAAGACCTTCAGCTTGCTCCAACTTTCTTGAACTCAAGNTTTGTTACAGCATTCCTCTCTGGATAGCTTCTCTCTAATTAGTACTTATGTTGACATGGAATTTCAGGCCAGTCTGCCTACTACTTCCTAATCCACTTCAGTTCCTGGACAGACAGGCATTCATAAACGAAAGCGTGTGTAGGCAGCAATGTCCCAAGTACTTAGTGGAGGCTGCATTTCTCAAAAAGCTTCCCAAAATACAAGCTTGACTGAGAAGAGGAAGCCTGCTGTACCCAGGAGAGGCATAAAGGAGACAGTTGTTGCAGAAAGAGGCCAGGGGAAANGCTCAGGACAGGAANGGGGAAGGTGAAGAATGCAAGTGAGTCGTGGCCGTTGACTTCTATTTGAAGAATTGGGGAAATCCTCAGAATAAAAGAAGACGTATAAACATTAGAACAGGAAACTGTGTGTTCAGCATAGACCAAAGTCTGTGGTACACTTGTGTGTTTCTAGAAGGAAAACACACCAAGGACTGATGGAGGTAGCTTTCCCTCCTGCATTAAGCTTGCTTTGTTAAAATCATTTCAGCACAAGTGATGCCTTNTGAAGGTGAAAATACACATCATGCACAGCGCATGACAGCGTGGCTCCTTCCTACCTCTGAGATAATGTATGTGAATGTAGTTTCACTGCACTCAGTGAAACTAGACACAAAAATAAACAATACTGAATCAGACTTCTTCCAGTGCTGGGCACACACTCCCAGGTNGAGTAACCTCTGACTGATAGTCACTCCAGCACAATAGGTGACTGACCGTGAGACAGTGATGGCTTCTGCCCTCAGCAGTCCATCATGGCCAAGAGGACACACTGGACTTCCATGTCCACCTGGGTCCAGTGTCCAGGAAGTGCAATTAGCAGCTTCTAGGCTACCTTCTGCCTCAGGCTGACACACAGTCCCAGCTCCAACCCCAGTACCACCCTCCTTGATTTCCTCAGTGGATGTCACATGACTTTTGGGCTGTACAATCTTCCAGAGGTGGAGACAGGCTCACACCTTAACACTATCTTACAGGCATGGAGCCATTGTTCTCACATCCCATCTAGAAACCAAGCCCTCCCTGAGTGATGCTTCAGATTCCTCAGCTTATATCACCTCTCCCACCTACCAAGGTTTAACCCAGAAAGAAGCAAGAAGGCCAGACACTGGGCTCTGAGCATTCACCTCTCTGGTCCTGCCTCTGCATGGGTGTGGCCTTTCTTAGCTTTCCATACATGCATCTTCTCCCCAAGANAACGGTTCTCCCCCTCACGGGGACCNTATTGTGGAGTGGCTTCAAGGAAACACTACTTCCAGGAGGTCGAAAGTACTAGATTTAATGTTCTCAGGGCACCTCATCATGCACTTTTATTTCTATAATCTCTTCTGCAGCATATTTTAGTATAGCAAAGAGAGTTCTTGGGCCATTCTGAAAGTCACTGGCCTCCCGGTCATCTTCCATGTCTGTGAGTAAATTTTTCTGGGAATATATTCTATTTTAGATTCTCAAAGAGCAAAACACCAGGAGCTGGTTCAGCAAATAGNAGTGCTTGNTGCTCTTGCAGAGGTTCCCATCACATTGATTGGCTCACAACCGTTTATAACTCCAGCCCCAAGGAAACCAGCGCCCTCTTCTGGCTTCCTTGGGCACACACTCTGCATACATTCACACATGCACATAAACAAAATATTTTTTTAATTAACAAGAAAAACAAGACATATGGTGCCACACATATTTAGTCCAGAGCTTGGGAGGCAGAAACAAGTAGCTTTCTGAGTCTGAAGGGAAAAGATCTTAAGAGTTTGTGTTGAAGGCCTCAATCCACAACAGATAGTTAATGTGGCCTACTCGACCTGCCACATATACTGGTGTAGAGTGGCCAATTGTCTTAGCTGTTATGTCTGTGCTGTGAAGAGGGGTGTGGAAACATATCTGAATGGAGTGTCAGAAGCAAAGAGATGATACTTAAGTGACCATCCATCCATGCACTAAGGTGGTGACTTCTGTGACAACCAGCAACAAGAGTGCTACTGAATCCCTGCCATCTTTGATGTCACTTTTCACGAAGAATATGCTAATATTGATGCCAGAGGAAAGATACATCACCACTTTTGAGCTCTGCCTTCATTAAAGAATGAAGGAACCATACATAGACAGAATTTGAACCCAGAATATACACCGTAGGGTGCTATGAAATGGTGTTTGGTTATTTACAGAAAACGACACACCAGAAAATAATGTGTGTGTGCGTGTGTGTGTGTGGTCACAAGACACACAATTGGGAACAAAGATCTAATCATCCTACTGGGCTAATCATGGAGACAGAAAAGGAGAAAGGAAAGGAATGCGTGAATTAAAGAATCTGGTGAGATGAAGTCTGAGTTCAGGGAATGATGGGAATGAAGATAGACTGAGTGAACTTGCCAAACAGGGCTCAGCTGGGAAACACACGGAAATCAAGCTGCTGGGACAGCCAGTTCTTGAGGGATTGATTGACTTCCAAATTACAAATGAGGAGTCTCTCATCTTTAGGGAAGAATCCTACATCTGGTCATTTAAAACTTTACAAGACCCCTCCTCATTTAAACCAACTGCACTTAAAAGGTCAGAACAACTTAATAATTTGTGGGGTATTTTCTCAACCTATTTACTACAATTAACAATTATGTGAAAGAAAAGTCAGGGAGTCNTTGCAAGATTATCAAAAACCAGTCACTTCCATGGAGATGCCCTTGGGTTTTCATGTTGTATAAATGGAAGCCACCATTGAAACTGTTAATAAGGATATCACTTGGAGATGGAGATAGGCTCTGAGGTTAAGAGTACTTGTTGAATTTCCAGGGGACAGGAGTTCAGTTCCCAGCGCCCAAGTCAGACAGCTTACTGCTCCAGGTGCTGGGAACCCAACTAAGTGCTCTAACTGCCTGGCCATGTCTCCGTCCTCGAGAGAGGTGACCCATTGATCAGTCTGTACACAGCCTGTACCCTCCACCTCGGTGTGTGCTGTGCTGTGTTTCTTTATTGTCACCTTAAATCTGAGCGGCTGGGATCCCTCCTATCAGTTCTGCAGGAGATTGGATCTACTGATGTTCACTCGGGACTGAGGGGAAAGACTCACGAGGCTCCACCCTGAGGATATGTGAGCAGCAAGCATCTGCTGGGAGGAGAAGTCTCAGTTATGTAGCAGCCAGTAAGTACTCCGTGTTCCTGAGAGTAACCCCAATAAACTCACAGGTCCGCCGCGCTGGGCTTGGGTGGAATCCATTTGGTCTGTCGCTGCCCTCTCTATATAAAGTTAATGGAAACAGGCTTCCCGTGGAAATTCACGCTGTAACCTCTCAAACCCTTCTTTGATTGTGTTTTCTGGATGTCACCGAGTCTCCCAGAGATAGAAAATGCTTTTCAAAGCTTTCTTTTCCAACTAGAACTTGAAATTTTGAAGAGTCGCAGCTCCCCCTGGTGGCTGGCCGCCGCGGTTCACTCTCAATTTTTCGGAGAACAATAAAGTTTAAGCGAATTTCATGCATCTTCCAGGTGTGGTTTCTTTTCTCCCCATAAATACTTATAAAAGCTAATTCTTGTTTCTGGGGTGGAGCATGGCTTTCAATAGACGACTCACAGCCCACTGGAGAATGACTGTGNTCCAACTGAACACTGTATCTGGGCATCAGGGAAAGATGTATTAAAATAAAAAAATATTAACAGGCTGTGAGACACAAGTCTGAGGCATTGGAACGACGCTCTAGTCCTGTTCTGTTGATGCCTGGAGATGAGGTCTGTGGCTAGAAATCTGACGTGACTGTACTTCACTTTCTTCATCTATGGTAAGGGGTTGGCAGTGTTGGTGAGCTTCCAGGAACCCGGGCTGGAGGGTTTGTAGAGCGGACACTGGCATCACCGCCTAGAGGAAATGCGCAACAATTCCAACCAGCTGAAGTGACTGGGTTTGCCCCTCAGCCACATTAATTATTTCCCGTGTTTACCCTCTGACACCCACCCCCCCTGTGTGCTTTCTAAGCACTCCAGAATAATAGATTATTTAACCCTCACAGTAATCCCATGAAAGAAATATTACCATCAAACTCACATGCAAGAGAACTTCATACCACCAATAATTGGTAAAAACCTGCAGGTTTGTGCTCCCATCTGACTACTCTACTTCCAGAACATCACTTTCTGCGGGNTTATGCAGAGAAAGCCGTCATGGGTGGGCATGCTCTTCAGTTAGGATATTAATCTCAGACTCCTTTATAAAGGAATTTTTAAAAGANAATAATCTACATGATGAACAACAGCCACAGAATTTTGAGTGACAGGGAAGATATGAAAATAATTATTCTACACCCAAACCATGGAGAACTTCTGGAAAAATTTCTGGAAGGTCAGGAAATGTGCCCAAAACATTGCATGAAAATACTAATATATGTAACATTAAGTCTGTATGTGCATATGAATATTGTACAGATTATTAAGTAAAAGAAAATCCCCAAAGCATGNACAGTTATACCAGGGCAGTGAGAATAGAATATTGCAATTTTTATTTACTATTTCTGCCTAGTTCAATCCCAGACCCATCTTCCAAATTTTCCACAATTCTAGAAATACTTTTGACAAAGGGATTTAGCAGTGCACTCTATGAGACTTTCTAGTTCTAAATTTATATTATTTTTAGAAAGGGGAGCAGGGGGGATTAAAAGAATAGTGGAGAGGGCTTACCATCTCCCTAGTAGTTCCCAAACTGGCTCCTCAGAATCCCCTGGAGAAATCAAAGTAAAAATCCCTCCCCAGTCAAGCAGGTGGGCAGAGGGGAGTGGGGGTCTCAGGGCTGATAGGGACTCATTCACTCCCTACGATGGTTCCTTTTAAATGTCAACCTGGCACAACCTAGAGTCACCTGGAAAACAGGGCTCTAGGAGGATTATATAGATCATGGTGGCCTGGGTCTACCAGGGAACTGTCTTGAATGTCTTAAATTGATAACGGGTGACCCAGCCTGAATGTGGAGGGCACCACTGGGGCTTGGGACCCTGGTCTGGGTACAAACAGAGAAAGCTAGTTGAGCCACGCCTCCGTGCTTTTACCTCTCTGTTTCTGANTGTGGGTGTGANGTGGCCAGCTCCTTCAAGACCCTGTNACCTTGACACATATCTACCCAGTTAACTGTGAGCNAAAAGAAATCCCTTCTCCCCTAAGCTGCTTTTTGTCTGAGAGCTTTATTTCAACAAAAGAAATGAAACTGGGAGACCCCATTGTGTCATTTTCCTCCTCTGACTGGCACATAACATAGTCCTCTTGAAAACCAAATACAGACCAGAGCTGTCATCAGCTGTTGATATTGATTTAAAAGTCAACTGACGTTAATAAATTTTAACTTCAGGTTTAATTTCTTCATTTTCTTTAAGATAAAATCTTTCTTGATTAAAGAATAAGTTTACTAATTAAGAAGATGCCAGACTCTGCATGCAGTTTAGTAAGGCAGCAGTTGCCTAACATACTGAGGCCATGAACAAACAAAAGGTTTGTTCCCCAGCATTGAAACAAAGGGGCAAAGGGGCAGGGGAGTGTCCACTGCAAAGATTATGAGTGTTAGACCCAACGACACTGAACAGGAGAATGTATTCTCAACTGTACTCATTGTAAATAGCTTGTTCACATCTCTCAGCTTTTAGCTGAGAACCAAGATTCATCCCTTGATGGCCATAGGTCTAAAAGCTACAAAGTAAGATTCAAAATGAAAAAGAATGCATATTTGGTANTATGGATGGGAATTTTTCAGTTANTGTATTAGAAAACTTTGTTTTAAAGAATGGACTGCCCATGAGCTCTCAGTAGCCCTTAAGTGTACAGAGTAAGGAATGGTCTCCTGACCACACAATAAACATGTTTATGAATCCAGGGCTTGGGGTGACGAATACTTCCTGAAAATTCTGGAACTCAAGTATTTGTTGCATTTGCCGAAGCTGTTGGTGAACAGCGGAGCAGGATTCTTGTTCTCGGTGTAGTAACCATAGTGTCTCTCAAGTAAACTGTGAAGAAGACAAAATGACCCTGATTCAGACACACATCACCAGTCTGTTTCATCTAGGATCCTTCTGTGTCACTTTGTTCATGAAGACACCTTCAGGGGCTGGCCAGTGGTCTAAAAAATTCTAATCAAAGTGAGAAGTAAAGTGCTCCTTCTACTTCCTACGCTTCAAGAAATATGTCCTGTTGTGGCAACATCAAGCAAGTGCACAAATACTTAAAAGTCAAAACCAGAGCCTAGGCTAAATTGACAGGCTGTGTGGAAACAGTCTGGGAGGAGGGCCNTTGTGGATACTCGTGGTGTGGGCAGCCAGTGCTGGGCTCTCCCACTTGAGTAACTCACCAATGGCTCCTCCCCTCCCAAGTTTTGGCTGCTCCTTCTGGGTCAATTCTGTCCCCTCATTTTTCCTTCTGCTCTCTCCTAGAAAACAACCTTCTCAAGATGTTAAGTTCCCACACAGACGAACCATAACAAGATGGAAAGAGCAGGCCGTATCGGTTCTACTATCCCCNTCACATGAGTAGCAGATGGATTCCAAAGTCTGATGACCATTCTGTAGCTTAGCTGAGGCTGACAACACGTCATTATATTCAGACAAGAGTGGGGAGAAAGAGCCTTGCACCTAGGACTTGAGATGCCTGGGCTTTGTCAATAGACGTCACAATCTTAAAAAGACTCCAACTCATTCGCCATCAGCTTGTTTTATGTTTTTCAAACACAAGAAGATTAAAAAGTCTTTCTTGACATGGCTATCAGAATCCCATTCCGTATGGCAGGACACCTTGCTCAGCCTTGATACAGGGGAGGGGCTTAGTCCTCCTCAGCTGAAGGTACCAGGCTTTGCTGACTCCCCATGGGAGGCCTTACCCTTTTGGAGGAGGGGATGGGGGTGTGGAGCAGGAGGAGGGATGAAAGGGGGATCTGGAGTTGGTATGTAATATGAATAAAAAAAGTTAAATAGAAAAAGAGCTAGTGGGACAAGCCTAAAAAAGTCTCTCCTGGAAGACTTTAGGCCTTTCGTCTAAGGAACTATGCTTGTAAATGCATAAAGCTGCCATGAGCTTTGATGGAATCCAATCAGTGAGAGGGGCTCAATCATAAGTAATAGTACAATCAGCATCATATGCAACAGGACCCACNCAGAGCAGGAAAGAGTCTTTCCTGGGTTCCATCACCTCATGTATGAGTGTTTGCTAGATATAAGAAGCCATTAAAACATCCATTTCTATTTTCCTTTTTAATANGTCTTTGTGTGTAAGTTGAATGAAATGTATATGTCTGGGTTGATACTGAAACACTTTAGAGACTTACTCTATCTTTTTTATGTATATGTGTGTGAGTACGTGACTCTGTGTGTGTTCTAGAGTGTATGTATGTGCACCATATGTNTGCAAGTGCCTGTGGAGGCCAGAAAAGGGCGTCAGATCTCCGAAACTGGAGTCACAGGCAGTTGAGAGTCACTCCATGTGGGTACTGAAAACCAAGCCTGGATCCTCCCCAAGAGCAGCAAACACTCCTAACTACTGAGCCACCCTCCAACCTCCCTGGAACGTCTTAGATGCCTAGACCATATGTGCCCAATCAATAAATAATGAAGAAAGACAAGATGGGAGAAAAAAAACCAAGGAAGGATGGAAAGCTGATGCCCCNCCTTGCCACACTGTTGCTTTGAGAGCTGTATTCTAACACATGATGCAGTCAAATCACAACCAGGATGTAAGTAACCCTCTCAGGTCACTGGTAAATAGTTAAACATGCATGTCACTGTCTCCTGGCTTCCCCACTGCAGACACCGATGAAGGGGAAAGTTAACCAACCGCACAGGCCACCTATCTGAATCATCAGAGGACTCTCACAAAGACTTTTACAAAAAAAAGCAGGAGGTAAAATTACTGCCAGTAGCATATTCATTACTGACGATGATAAATACACATGCATATGTTTTCCTANCAGGACCTCCTCACCAGTAGCCAAGGATATTTGGAGTAACTTCAGGAGGGAAGCGGATTCTGCACTCTTATGGCCACGTCATTACTATCAAGCCCAGGGATAAAAAATGTCCGAGTTTGAAGTCCCACTTAGGAAAGGAAACTTTGGCCAATATGTTGAGGAATTAGTATAGTATTATAGTATATAGTATAGTATTAGTTCTAGCATCTTCTTCCTTCTCCCAGGGCACTAATCTTCTATCACGTGAGAAAGTTACATGCTCCTGCCTCCTCTTTGCCTTCTCCCCATCACCCTATATTGCAGAAGGCCATGCTATGGCTCAGCTACCCAGGAGTCATGTGCTAGAAGTGTCAGCCCTAGAGTGGTGATGCTGAGAGGTGGTGTGACCTTCAGGAGGTTGGGTCACTAGGTCAAAGGTATTGCCTATGGAAGAAATTAAGAGTTTATTGTGGGACACTGAAGAGTTATTTTATCTTAATTTTTGTATTCATTTNCTCTGCTTTGTATGGGTTTTCTGCCTGCATGTATGTATGTGCACTGAGTACACTCCTGGTGTCCACAGAGGTCAGAAGAGGACATTGAATCCCCTGGAACTGGAGTTACAGTTGTGAGCTGCCCTGTGAGTGCTGGGAATTGAACCCTGCTCCTCTGGAAGAGCAGCCAGTGCTCTCACTACTGAGCCATCTTCCAGTTCCAGGACACTGAATGGTTCTCACACGAATGCTGCTGGGTAAAAGAGA
>LZPO01008173.1:111571-123443 GCA_001675575.1 Neotoma lepida | reverse complement strand
GACAGGACTGAGAATACAGAAAAAGCCACCACACAGTCAGCAAGAAGTGGAGAGTCAGTGTCAATAAGGCCCGAGTAATGCCCTCCAGAGTGGAGGCCACCAAAACAGGCTTCGCTGGAATGTGGAGGGTGCAGCAGGAGGAATTAGGAAGCTTTACAAAACTGTGTTCTTTAAGTGGTAGGGAACACAGGATATGAACATTTTCAGGGCAGACTGGGTTAGAGCTATTAGTGTTTCCTGAAAATCAGTGTAGCATGCAGCTTATGACTGTGTGCCTCCGAACAGTAACAATATTAATAGCTTTAACTGCACTCAGGGAATATCAAGGTGTCTTGAAAACAGTGAAGTCTTCAGGGAGCTAGGGTTGCAGAAACTTGATGGTCACCAAAGCTGCTCCGAGCCAGTGGCTTTCAGATTCTTGTCTCTAGAAGTTGAAGAATAAAATTAATAGATCAGAGAAAATGAATTTTAGGGAAAAGTTTAGACCCAACAGACATCATAGACATCGATAGGAACTACACTAGGAGCTGGGAAGTCTGGAAGAAAAAGTACACGAGCTCATTAAAGGGATAATTATCGCCCCATCTCTTTAACAGTGTTTAAAGCAGAACTGCCTTCCTGAGGGGTGGTCCTTTGGCCAGGTGATTGACCTGCCCAACTCTGAAGGAGGAGACAATAGCAGGTCATCACCCAGAGGTAGGTTCCTGTTGGGGCTAGGCGATAACAGATTTTTCTTATTTAGGCCCNTAATGATACTGTAATGATGTTATGGCTAAATTAAAAATCTTCAGTCTATCCTGTGGTGATATATTGTTTGTAATCTAGGAAATAAAGCTTGCCTAAAGATCAGAGGACAGAGTTATTTTTTAACACTTTTAATTAAAATATATTACGTCACTTCCCTCTTCCCTTCCCTCAGTCCAGCCCTTCCCTATGTGCTCCTTCACTCTCAAATTTAGCCTCTTTTTCCTTTTATTATTATTTTATATATACATATAAAGCACATATATACATGTGTGTGAGTGTGTGTGTGTGTGTGTGTGTGTGTGTGTGTGTGCACCAATACATAAATACAACCCAACCCACTGGACCCATTTTTGTCTTTAGTACATATGTGGTTTCAGAGCTGACTGTCCCTGGGAGAGGCTAATTCTCCCTCTCTCAGCAGTCATTAGCTGCCCATAGTTCCTTGTCTAGGGGTGGAACCCTGTGACTTTTCTTGTTTGGGTCTTTTCTTGTTTNTGCAAAGGTTTCTAAGAGAGGCAGTCTCGCAGCAAACTTCCCGGTATCTTGGTTCTTAAAATCTTTCTGATTTCTCTTAATGTGAGACTTTGCAACNTGATCCTCAGGGTGTGAAGACAGAAAGCGTGGTATGCAAACANTAGAAATGAGGAATAAGCAACCTCTTTGGAACACATATTTTATCCAAAGAGGACAAATTTCCTCAAAACAGTTGAGGTGACAGCGGGTTGGCAGCATTGGAGTACTAATCAGAAATGAGTTTCTTGTCTCTGCCTCTCTCATAATAGTGGGTTCAGAGGGAAACCCGTGGCACGTCCTTGCCTGAGTAAACACGAAGGTCATGTTCCGGAACATTCAGGAAGTCACTTTGCAAGCAGTGATAGATTGGAGCTACAACTTTTGGCTGCTGATGACCAGTCCAGACGAGCTTTCCTCAACCCAGTGTCCTCAGAAGATTTGGGGCCATGAATGACCCAGTGGAGCTGCAGCTAACCTCCATCCTGGAGAGCAGGTGTCTGGGGAACATGGAGCTGCCATGCTGATGGATGGTTGGGGTTGCCTCCAGCTGTTTGAGCAAAACCTCTCCAGCTGTTGGCGAAGACAAGGGACAAGGGACAGCACACAGTGTTTATTTAGGAGGAGAAGGTAAGGGAAGAAAAACAGCTTCTTCACAGGAGGTCTCTACCTGTGTTTATTTAGGAGGAGAAGGTAAGGGAAGAAAAACAGCTTCTTCACAGGAGGTCTCTACCTCTTTCTGAATTTCTTTTTCAGTTCTCTTAACTGCTTAGCAAGTGCTGAGACCTGATACCAAAGACTCCAGTGGCCTCCGCTCTCCAGCCTGCCCTTCTGTCTCACAGACCCTCAGACTCCTTCCTTGAGAGAATACTACTGCTGCAAACTCACTTCTCTGAGGCTTAGAAAACCAACATAATGACAATGGGGTTTCAACTGCCCACACTGCTGCAGGCACAGAAACTGAGAGCTTGCCAAAAACGATGGTGAGTCAGGACTGTAGGGATGTTTCTGTCAGTAAAGTACCTGTCCTGCAATCAGGGGGTCTGAGTTTCATCCCTCAGAACCTGTGTAAAAAGCTGGGCACAGTGATGCACTCTTGTCACTCNGGCCCTGAGAAGGTGATGGCTGGCAGGTCCCTGGTGGTCACTGGCCAGCCAGCCTAGCCTACTTAGTCAGTGCCAGGTAATGAGAGGCTGTGAAAAGAAAGGTGGGAGGGTGGCACCTGCACAAGAGCAAGAGGTTGTTTAGTGGACCAATGGCAACTCATCTGTGGGTACATACTGAAGAAAGTGACCCCCCTCCTTATTTGCCTGGACCACACANGAACAGGGGACATGAAATGAAATGAGAAGGCTCCANACAAAATGNGGGCATGGTAAGAGAGAAAAATGGGGGTAAAAATGAACACANTGTGTTATACAAGGGTATGAAACTGTCGCACAAAAATAAAAATAAAAATTTAAGGTGGACAATGCCTGAGGAACAACACCCAAGGTTGTCCTCTGACCTCCACAAATGTGCACACACAAGTACGCATGCACTTGACACACAGGGGCACTTAAACATGCACACACACACACACACACACACACACACACACACACACACACACACTCACACATATGACTAAATATCAAAGAGGTCAGACAGATCAGAAAACCCCTAATCAAAAGAAGTGCACAGATTATTTTTGCCGAGATTGGATTTTAGATGGTCCATTTTAATGGCTACTCTACTGTGTGTTGACAGGAGGCAGGCAACAGAAATTGTTGAAGATGGAACTGGACTGTGACAGAGCTAGCCCTNGAGCCTGAGGACTCAGGGGTTTTCACCCAGCATTCTCTCCTGTACGGAAAATCTTCTGTGAACGCCCCAGAAATCTTCCAATGTTGCACATTGAAATAGAGACTGAGTGTTCTTAATTATTTTTCTCACTTCTCCTTTGAGATGCAGGCAGTAAATTCCTGAAAGGGCATATGTATTAGCTTGATTGTTAAAATAGGAAAATGGGAGAAGCCGATTGTAGACAAAACTGTATAAGCATTACACTTCTCCACACCACATCATTAGTGCTCTCTGCTTGTGTGCCAAACAAAGGTTTATGCACCCCCAAAATATTCAACTCACTTGACATGGAAAAAGCAGCAGGCCTCTCACTTAGTTAGCTTGGCTGTGGCTATTTATAAGAGGGGCAGAATAGCAAATCAATAGGGCATGTCAGGAGAGAGTGAGTAACACACTTACTGTATTTCATGTGTCAGTGTACTATCTCGGCATTTAAAGAGCCTACAAGAGGAGTTTCTTGATATTTCCTCTCAGTTATAGCAGGATGATAAAATTACAGTTTTTCTGGCTCACAGAGAACTACGGCCTTTGTACAAGAAGGGTTCTGGGCTCCTGGTAGGCAACGAGCAAGTCACACTAACAAGAACCAATACTTCTCAACATGCTTTATGCTAGAGACTCCTCAGTCTAGCCCCAGCATTTCACTTGGACCTTCTGTGACACGCTGTCCCACATCAGTACTTGGATTAGTTATCAAGTGACGTATTCAGAAAAGGATTTGAGGTAAATTTACACTCACCGTGATGGGATAGTGCACTCCAGAGCAGGAAGGGTTCAGGCGGTGGCGGCGGGGGTCTGGGAATTTTGTCCCTGTGTGCATTATTGTGAAGCTATCTCTCATATCCCAAGAGATTTGAACTTTTGTTGGGCCTCACAATTAATAACACACAGAGGTCACTTAAGACTGCTGTTCTACTGTGTACTCAGCCTGTTTAACCTGCCTTTAAGAGTGGTTCTCAACCTTTCTAATGCTTCAACCCCTTAATACAGTTCCTCATGTTGTGGTGACCCCCAACCATTAATTTTTTTTTTGTTTCTACTTTATAACTATAATTTTGCTACTATTATAACCGTAATGTAAATATTTTTGGAGATAAAGGTTTGTGAAGGGGGTCGCCACCCACAGGTTGAGAACTGCTGCTTTAAAGGCAACTGTTACAGCCAACTATACATAGCTTAGATTTCCCACATCATCAACTTTTATAACCTAAGCTAATACATAGCTGCAGCCTTAGTTACAGATTCTTCCATGCCCCTGACCCAAGAGTGATGCATGTGTGTTTTTACGTGTGTTGTGATAATCATTTGCTGAGAACAATCTTATAAAATGATATCCGCTGTAAGTGATGGATGCAACATATGGGTATTTTGATGAACAATGGTGTTTGTAATACTGTTTGTTATCTAGGTCAGTTGGAGTCAATGAGTTAATCCCTTGTAAAAACTGTTAAAGATTCTGTAAAGTGTGATTCCCTGTGTGATGCCTTTTGTGCTGTTCAATAAAAGAAAAAGCAAAGCCCTTTGTCAGGAGCGACACAGTGATAGATTCACAAGACAGCATTCAGGCAGGCATAGACTCAGACTCACACAACAGACAGACAGACAGATGATGGAAGATACAGGGAGAGCGGAAAATTCAAATCTAGGCTCGCTTTGATCTAATGACGCAAAAGAGAAATGCTTTGATTTCTGCCCTACACAACACCAACACATTACTGATAACTTTGACCTATTACCAGTGCATTCAAACTGATCACAGGCAATGTTCTATTTGTTAGCCACACTGGTTTCTGTGTGAAAATCACCTCAGTGTGGTTTTTACAACCTTTTTTTATACACATGACATTTTACAGTAAAAATAAAAGTTACATATAAAAGTATAACTCACTAATTCATATCTGCCCCCCACTAAGATTATGTTAGAATTACATGGAAAGGGTTGTCTTCTTAAGTTATGAACCCACGGAACAAGGAGACTAGAGGGAAGAAAGAGAAATCAAAGTTGCCAANGAAATCTTGGAGTAAATCATGCAGTCTAACTACTAACTTACAAGACAGGAAAACTAACTACCCACCCCTAAGAAGGACAAGGCACAGTCCTTAAGAGAAAGGCAAGGCTCAAGAGTTGGGGCTACCAGACAGCCCTGAAGCTGGGATGCTGTCGGGACTCAAAATGACAGGCTTGGCACCCAGTCCAATCAAGAAGCAGTCAGGCCTCCAGATACCTCCATCTCCACAGCAAAGGATGACAGCCTGAGGACCAATGGGAGTCACTGTGCTGGGCCCAGAGCCCCAGTGTGGGGTGAAATTTCAGATGCTGAGGAAGGAGACAACTTAGACACTTCCTGACTTGACCCCCAGGGTGCTGGCTGTGAGCCACACAGCCCTGGACCAGAAAGGACCAATTTCTGTCCAAGAAAAATGGCTGAGTGAAAAGAGAAAGCTCAGATGCTCAAAGGTACAAAACTCATCAGTCAAGAGACCCTTCTCACACACACACACACACACAAAGATGTACCACATACACATATGTACATTATACATACATAAACATGTGTACACATACATACATACACAAGTACAAATACATGAATGCACCCACATACAAATACATATTCGCATATACATGTCCATATCTGCAAACACATGCATGCACACACTTATACATACACACACATGCATGCACATACCACAAAATATACACACATGAACAATACACACATGCCCACATATACACTCACAAACACATACACATATAGCTTTTAATCAACACTTTAAGCTTNCACTCTTTACCATGAACAGAAAAAATTGATCAGATATTTGAAGAAAACCCCTTTAGCATGGAGACTGTCACAGAAGTAAAAATAAATAGCTAAAAGTGGAGTTCAGAAGACAGAGTCACTGTGGAGAAGAAAATAAAGCTTCAGACACTGAGCTTGTTAGATTTAAATTCAAGAAACAGGAACAGAATGCAGTAAAAAGAAAACATTAAAAGAAGATTCCTGAATAATTAAAAATAATAAGATGACAGAAATAAACTGTGACTGTTCAGATTTTAAAATGCTGAGAAAAAAGCCATCTACTGAGGCTAAAGACGTAGCTCAGGGCTAGACACTCACCCAGCATGCATGAGGCCACAGGTTTGCCCAACATCACAAGAAAAAGGTACTGAGTCCTGGGGATCCACAAAGGGACAGAGGAAAAAGTATAGAAGCCTCCAGAGGAAACTGAAAACTGGCCATTAGAAAGTCAACAGGTCCAACAGCAGCCTTGGTCTCTAGCAGAAAACGCCAGACTGTCTTCAAACTCTAATAGCAATGTACAGTGCATTCGTGAGCAGAAACACAGGACGTCTGTGGAAGACAGACAGCAGCCTACCCTGACACCCAGGAAGGAGTGTTCCAGAAAGGATAGCCCCAGAGGGTGGGGGATGGGACTCAGAGGTACTTGTTGTGTCTGAGCATATGGAGAGGAAATTCACACTTCTGGCTTTCAGTCTGATGATAAATTAGTTACAATTAAAAAAAAATAAATGACAGAAGTGGAAAAATTTGTTTTTACGGAAGATAAGGGAAAATATTATACAGAAGACTTTTAGCTTCCAGCCAAGACAGATGAGTAGAGACTAGATTTACCCTACCACCTGAACAAACCAAAGCAAAAAGACAGAACAGTCATATAGAGCAAAGAGGTCCAGACATTGGACGTCTCTCATTCAACAATGCCCTGATACACGATCTTCTCAAGTGAACCATATTATGGATCAAATTTTTTTAAGTCTTGGGCTACGGGAGATAGCTCAGTTGGTAATAGGCTTGCCTTGAGAACACAAGGGGCTGGGTTTGATCCCCAGAACCCACCTATAAAAGCCCAGTGTGGTGGTACATGCTTGTAATCCCAGCACTGAAAAGGCAGCTTCCTGGGACTCANTCACCCACTAGTCTAAACTATTTGGTGAGCTCCAAGCCAGTGAGAGTGTGTCAACAAGCAAGGTGGCTGGTGGCTGGCTCCTTAGAAATAATGCCAAGTGTATCTTTTGCCTTCTACATGTATGTGCACATGCACACACACACACACACACACACACACAGAGAGAGAGAGAGAGAGAGAGAGAGAGAGAGAGAGAGAGAGAGAGACTTGATAGCAAATTCTCATTAAGTGCTCATAATTCCCACATCATTAGGAAATTGCAAATCAGTACCACTGTAAGTTACCACCTCACACCTAGCAGAATAGCTGAAATCCAAAACTTGGGGGCCCTAACCACTGGCAAGGATGTGCGCTGGTAGCTGTCACTCATCACTGACAGAAATGCAGACTAGTGAGGCCAGTCAGGAAGATGGCTTAGCAGTTTAATCTCACCAGAGGATTCAGCAATCTCACTTCTTGATATTTACACCAAATGAATTGAAAACATATGTTCGTACAAAAACCTGTCTGCAGACATTTATAGACTCTTTGTTCATATCTGCCAAAACCTGGAAGCAACAAGATGTGCTTCAGAATAAGTGTCTGTGGTACACTCAGACAATGGATGTTGTTCAGTGTTAAAAAAAAAAAAAGAGCTATGAGACATAAAAATATCCTCAGAATGGCTGGAGAGGTAGCTCAGCAAGTAATCACACTTGCTATGCAAACCTAACCTGAACTTGGACCCCAAATCCCACACAAAGAGCAGAATATGGTGATGGTGATGCTGTCTGCAGTCCAGCACTGCTCCAGCAAGAGGGAGGCAAGGGGAGGAGATTCCACAGGGAGCTCACAGGCCAGCTAAACTGGAGTATGCTGCTCACGGCAGAAACAACAGAGACCCTGCCCCAAGGTGGAGGGCAAAGCTGACTTCTGAGAACTGTGCATCTACACAAGCACACGGCGGCATGCATGTGCACACAACATATACATGGCGGGGGGAGAAAATGAATGTTTTTAACTTTTGAGACGTGACGGAAACATAAATGCCGAAGAGTATGAAACAAGAACCAATCCGACCAAAGATAAGAAAGAAATATATCCTAGAAACTGAAAGACANTTGTTGAGAGAAACTAAAGGTCTGAAACCAGTGGAGAAATGCAGTGTATTGATGCTCACAAAAAATGATGTGAAAAGATTTAACTCTTCCTAACTTAAAGAACAGATGAATTAAACTAAATTTTTAAAAATCTCACCATATTCCCTATGGCTGTTGACAAGCTGTTCTAAAATTCACTAAAAATGCAAAGAACCTTGTACAGCTACAATTTTTTAAAAAATCGAAGTTGAAGATCTAAACACCCCCTGCGACCAACAGTCAACATACTGTCTCTGCCCCAGTCCNGGAGAGTAAAGGGCTCTGATAGACTTCCTCATGCAGTCAGAGAACTAGCCATCACCACCACAGACCANAGATACTGGGACAGGANGGTACCTGGCCTGTGCTGGCTTGTNACTTATCTCTCCCACCACTGAGATTCCTCCCTGAGCCCACGGCCCACACAACACTGAAGGTGAGGGGAACTGTGTACAACCCCACCCTTGCAGCTCCCTAAGCNAGAGCAAGNGCCTGCAAGCTCCCTTTGTTTTAGGACGGGGTCTCATNTGACCCAGGATAGGCCTTGGGCTCCCTACATAGCCAGGAGTGAGCTCAAAGTCCTGCCTCCTCCTCCCCCCTCCCCCATGCCCTGTTCATGCGCTGTCAATGATGGGATGATGGAGCCTAGGACCTTGACAATGCTAGGCAAGCACTCTCCAACTGGGTTATACCCTTGGCCTGCAAATATACTCTTACTAATAACTATGAAGGACCTGCCTCCGGCCTCCATAAGTCACATCCAAGAGTGAAGGGACACTAGCTCACTCAAGCATGACTCTGGTAGGCCTTGCCCTTCTCTCCCACTCCCTCTGCCTTGCTAAAAACTGTGAGTTTACATTCCTAAAGCTAGCTATCAAGGTCTATTTCCTTATTTGGCCACTTCCTCCTCCTAAGGCTTATTACCAAGGTCCAGCTATCAAAAATGTTCTTTGGGTCACCTAATTAACATGCTCAATTAAAATTAAACACCACATCCTAAGACGAGGTTTCCCCCTTTATCTTTATGAATTTCCATTTGTCTATGGGCCACGTCTGTCTCCCCTCTATCTAGAGACAGTCCTTTGTCCCCCTGGGACAAATATCCCTTCCCCCTTTCCCTTGTCCCCTTCCCCCTCTCCTTCGTACCCCATCTCCTTTATCACCCCATCCTAGCCCATTCTAACACAGACCTCCCCTTTTCATGCTCTTAAAAATTACACATGCAAGGTCATTTGCTGCTGTTTTCTGTCTGAGTCAGAAGGCAGCCACTTGAACTTTTCTTCCCCACTTAATAAAGGATCTCTCCATGGAAACAGGTGTTTGGGTGTGGTTTATGTCTAATCCGGGGTCTGAGAGGAAGCCCCCACTGTTTGGGGTCTCATTCAAAGAGAAGTTTATAGAGTTTTCACCAGCCTGTTTCATAACAAATTTGATTAGAATAAGAAAAACTTTATTTAAAAAAGAAAGAAAGAAAAGACAATGTGNTATTGGATTCAACATACATAAACAGAGCAATGGGGCAGAATCAACAGCTAGATTATATATTTTGAAACACATGCATTTTGAAACTGACTGTTTTATAAAGATGCAAAGGAAAATCAATGGGGAAAGTCTTTTCTTTTTTCTTTTTTCCCTTTTATTGAAAATAACTTTTTTCTCACATCATATGTCCTGATAACAGTNTCCCCCCCTCTCTCTAATCCTCCCAGCTTCTCCCTACCACCCCTCCTATCTGGATTCATCCCTTTCTGTCTCTCATTAGAAAGTCAGATGGGTGGTGCCACGCACCTTTAATCCCAGCACTCAGGAGGCAGAGGCAGGCAGATCTCTGAGTTTGAGGCCAGCCTGGTCTACAGAGTGAGTTCCAGGACAGCCAGGACTACACAGAGAAACCCTGGATGGAAAAACCAAAGGGGGAGTCTAAAGGATAATAATACAATAAAATAAGATAAAACAAAAACTAACACATCAGAATAGAACAAAACAAAGAGAAGGAAAAATGACCAAGAATAGCTGCAAGAAACATATAGATGCAGATACCCACTTCCTTGCCCATCAGGAAGTTCCTGGCTGAGATCTTGTGACACTCAGGGAGGGCAGATCCACTTGCTCACACACACACAGGAAGGGGAGACCCACATGCTCACACACACAGGAAGGGGAGACCCACATGCTCACACACACAGGAAGGGGAGACTCACTTGCTCACACACACAGGAAGGGGAGACCCACTTGCTCACACACACAGGAAGGGGACAGTCTTTTTAATAAATAGTGCAAGGACAACCAACAGTGTAAGGGAGAGGAGTAGCATCCTTCCTCACCCATCAGGAAGTTCCTGGCTGAGATCTTGTGACAAGGTAGACTCTCACGAGGAAACCAAGATAAATTCACTTAATGTGAATTTACATAACACGGGAGCCATCTGAAATGAAGGCAGCAACTGTATTTCTGTGGACAGCCACACACAAGTGTGGCCTGGGGTCAGAAGAGGATGATGGAAGGCCAATAAGCTGAGNAAAGCAGAGGAATGCTCTCNCTCACAGCCTTCTTGGTGCCTCNTTAAGNCAAGGACATTTGTTTCCTCAGGTAAACTGAGGGATCTTTTGGAATGAGCTATTTTTAAGGGATGCTCAACTGTNCTTACAAGCTTCTTCAGGGTGAGGAGGAGGGGGATTCATCTTTGGAGAGATAAATGAGGACTCATCCCTTCTTGTCATTCAAGTCCAAGGGCCTGGTCCACAAAGAAAAGTAAAAGACAGAAATGGGAAAAATTTATGAACTTTGCTGCCACTGCCAGCAACTGCCACCACACCTTGTACCCAAAAAGAACCTGCTAACCGTGAGCAGGTGGTAGAGGACTTAACATGTACCAGAGAGACTTCTGGTTGGCTTTGGAGAGCAGCACTCCCCACAGGTGGGCTGCAGTGGTGTCTGAGGCTCAGCAGAACACAGTGAGATCGTTTACCATGTGTGATAATGAGTGTCAATTTGATCGATTGGAAGTCACCTGGGATACTGAGGGGCACCTCTGAGTGTGTTTGTGGGGCACTTCAGGAGAGGACTAACTAAGCAGAAAGACCCACTCCACAGACTAGGAACCTGGATGGAATAAAAAGAGAGGAANAGGGATGCCCACTAGTGCAGACATATCCTCTGTAAACTCCAGCCTCCGTGAGGTGAGGTCCACTGGTCAGCTACGCCCTCCCTGCCATGATGGACAGAAGCCTCTGGTACCATGAGCCAAAACAAATTCCTCCCTCAGCTGTTTGTNTCAGGCATTTTTTCCACAGGGATGGTAGACTAATATACAGGTAATTTTACCTATGGCCCATGGATTGGCAAGAAATTATACCACGAGACCATCTTCAGATGAGTGACCGTGCAAGCATCTAAGCCAGGTTCTGACAAAGTATCACTGTCATGCGTGAGTCAGGTACCTACAGAAGAGGAGGTGCTTCTGGTCTGTCCAGAGGAGAGAGATGGAGACACTCCACTGTCAGCAAAAAGCACCTGTTCCAAAGCGTTAATATCCCTGGCTTTGTTGCATGGCCGAAGTACAGTCTTCTATATTGTTTGGAGTCACATTTTCCCTTGAATATCTTTGTGTGTTTGTGCGGATGCACATGTGTGGATGTGCATGTGGTGACCAAAGGTCAACTTTGGGTGTCATTCCTATATACTATATCTTTCTTCCTTTGGTTCTTGTTTGTTTGTTTGCT
>LZPO01008173.1:93258-103874 GCA_001675575.1 Neotoma lepida | reverse complement strand
ATTAAGATGCGAAGCTGAGGACACACAGCACAGTGCTCACCTCAAAAGCAAATCCTAGACTTAAAAGATCTAGTGGAAGTGCTTTGACTAAGGAAGCTGAACATTTGGCTAACTTAACAGCTAACATCTTAGGACCATTTGTTCATTATAAGCATCCATTCAGAGGAGGGTTGACTACAGGAACAATGACTTTTAAATGTGTGTTTGTGGAAATGAATTCCACGATTGTTCTGTGATTCAGCCCCAACACTCCAAGTGGGAAGGATTCTTTCTAACAGTATATAACAGATATAACAACATCTTCTTGAATAACCAGTGAGTCCTTGAATGAATCAAGAAGAAAATATTTAAATTTCTAGGGTCAAATGAAAATTAAAGTACAACTTGCCAGAACCTTTCGGATGCAGCTTAGGAAGCTGGAAGAGGTAAACTTAGAACTATGTGAAGTTGCATTTAAAAATCAGAAGAAATGGTTTGGGGGAGTTGGGAAGTTGTTCTGTTTTGTTTTGTTTTGTTTTGAGAGACAGAGGAAAAAAACAAAGTTGAGTGGGTAGAGAGGTGGGGAGAATCTGGGAGGTATTGAGGAAGTGAAAAAACATGATCAAAATATATATAAAAAATTAATAGAAAATTTCAAATTCTTCCTGCCCCAGGTCTAGAGACCAGAATATTCGAGAGTGGGAGAGCTAGCCTCATGGTCTATCACACAGAGGCATGGGCAAGGGAGAGGTTACCCCCTTGCTCCTCGCCCCTCACCCCTAGCCACCTACTGTATGCAAGAGAAGCTGGTCTCAGGGTCTGGAGAGTGGGAGAGCAGATCCTGCCCCTCACCACTGCAGCACTCGGGAGAGTGGGCCCTCCACGTAGCCCAGCAGCGTAGCAGAGCTGACCCCATTGACAGAGGCACAGATGATCTGGTGCTGTGAGTGCTCTGGGGAGATCTGGCTCACCCTTCCTCTGCCATATTTTAGAGTGGGTGAGGGAGAGATGACCTGTGGCAAGTTGGGAGAACTGGCCCGGGGGACGCAAAAGTGGGAGAAATGCCCCTGCCCCTCACCAGTTGCAGCACACGGTAGAGCAAGCACAGCAGCACACTATAGTGGACCCCGTCGGCAGGGGTGCCGGTGAGCCAGGCCTGTGGGAATGAGAGCAGGATAGCTGCCCCTGCTCCCTCCCTCATATGCCATGGGGTGGCAAGGGTAAGGGAAATACACACACACACACACACACACACACACACACACACACACACACACACACACCCCTTGCCACCTGCAACAGGTGGGAGAGCCAACCTTGGGAGCATGAGAACAGAAGAGCTAGTCCTGCCCCTCACCAAGTGCACCAATCTGGAGATCAGGTCCTGCACCTCACCTGGGCAAAGCAGTAGAGCTGGAGTGAGCTGGACCCGAGGATGTGAGAGCAGAATTGGTCCCACTCCTTGCTGTCTGCTATGACTAGTCAGGGCAGTGCTGGAGAGCTTCCCTGTGGTGATGATGAGAGAAAGCTGGCAGGCTGACTGACTTAGCTACCAGCCAGGCCCGGAACCTGGACTACCAGGTAGCCCACCCCAACACCCACCTCACCTATGAGCTCCTGGAGCACGTAAAGGGATTGAACCTGCAGATCCAAAGCTTCAGGGTCTCCATGACACAAGGTAACAATAGGATATCCAAGAGGAATCCCAGAGAGGGCCCAGTACCAAGGGTATAGCAGAAGCCAGAGGCCTCGAATCAAACCAATGACTCATTGCAACGAACACTTACAGGTGAAGACGTATGGTATGCTGTGTGCCTCACTGGGCCACAGTACAGCTTCCATGCCAAGGTTTTTTATTTGTTTTGTTTTGTTTGTTTGGTTGGTTGGTTGGTTGTTTGTTTTGTGGTGTGTTGTTTTTTTGGTGGGTCTTTTTTTTGGTTTTTTGGTTTTACTTTTAAGTGTTGTTTTGAGGGGGAGGTCACAAGGGCAGAGGGTAGAAGCGAGGGGTTGGGAGATGCCTGGGGTTGGGATGCGTGATGTGAAATCCACAAAGAATCAATAAAAAGTTTAAAAGTTTTTTCAAAACATGGAAATAAAGATCAGAGGATTCAGATAAATACCCTAGTCAAAGTCCTCGAAAAACAAGAGCAATACAAACTTGAAATCAGTAACAGGAAGAAATAATGAAAATCAAGGCAGAAATTAATGAAATGGAGGAAGAGAATAATACATGGACTCAATCAAAGAGTTGGTTCTTTGAAATAATAAACAAAATTGACAAGTCCTTAGATAAACTAACCAAAAGAAAGAGAAAACCCAAATTAGTGAAACTATGACAAAAGAGTTAAGGTTAATGCAAAATGGGATGGAAACAAATTCTACCAAACTGATGCTGTGGAGCCAGCATTACCCTGATACCAAAACTGGAGAATGATGTAGAGAAGGAAGCAGAGGAGAAGGGAACTATAAGCCAGTTTCCTTATTAACATAGATATAAACATCCCCAATAACACTCTGACAAACCAAACTCATGCATTAAGAAGATGCATCATGATCAGTTTGGTTTCATTCCAGGGATGCAAGATTGGTTCAACACATGCAAATCAAAAGGTGTAGTTCAGCACATGAATCGACTTAGGATGATCCTTTCAATCGGTGAAGAAAAGGCCTTTGACAGAGTTCAACATCTCTTCGTGATAAAATCCCTGAAGAAATGAGTAGTTTTATGCCTCTGTACCACAAACCTAGAGCTAACATTGTGCTAAATAAGAAACAATTGAGTGTTTCTTCTAAAATATGGAATGAGATAGGGTGGGCATCTCTCTCTACTCTTACTCAAAAATAATGCTTTAACTCTTAGAGCAGTAGAGACAGAAATGAAGAGACAGAAATCCAGGGGATTGTGGGGAATCCCATTCATAACAGCTCTGAGGGAGGGAGGGAGGATAAAGTAAATATAATCAACAAGGAAGGTGAAAGATGCTACAGTGAAAATATTAAGACATTAATGAAAGAACTTGAGGAGAATGCACTAGAAGATGGAAATTAGCAGAACTAATATAAAAATGTTTGTATTATTGAGAGTGTCTATATATTGGATACAATCCCCATCAAAATCCCAATGCCAAACAAACTAATGAAAACCTTGGACAGCCCAAGCAATCCTAAGCAGAAAGAGCAATGCCAGGAGTTTTGCAATACCTGATCTCAAGTTATACTACAGAGCCACAGTGACACAGACAGCTTAATAGTGTCACAAAGCAGACATGTGGATAAATGGAATAGAATAGAGGGCCCAGAAATAAACCCACACAGCCATAGCCACCCAATTTTTGACACAGTTGTCAAAACTATACATTGGAGAAAAGAAAGCCTCTTTTATATTTGGCGCAGTGGAAAGGCATGCTGAAGAATGAAACTGGATCCATTTCTCTCATCCTGCACAAAACAGATCAAAGGTCTTGATGTAAGATAGGCAACTTTGAAACAGACAGGGAAGAATACTTTCAAAATATCAGCATAGGCAAAGGTTTTCTAAAAACGACTCCAATGGCACAGGACAAAAATTCCAAGAGTTGACAAATGGTCCTATATGAAATTAAAAGGCTTCCGGGCAGCAAAGAGGATGATCAGCAGAGTGCAGACACAGTCTACAAAACAGAAAAGAAATCTTTTCCAGCAGTGGATAAACATCTAGAGCTTGAAAGAACTGTAAAAATAAACAGTATATCAGCAAGTCATCATCAGGTCAATAAGTGAGCTCATTCACTGAACAGATAGCTCTCAGAGAAGAGCAATAATGGTCAATAAATTATTGAGAAGGAATTCAAATATCTTAGCTGCCAAGAAAACGCAAATTAAAATTGCTTTGAGGATCTGTTGTTGCTGTTTGTTTTTTGCTCTTTGGGGGGGGCCACCACCCAGCTCCTAAAAAAATCCCACACAGAGGCTTATACTTTGCTTGACTTGTTTCTTGACAGCTTTTCTTAACTTTAAATTATCCTGTATAGCTTTTGCCTCTGGGCTTTTCCTGTTCTCTTACTTCTGTAAATCTTACTCTTACTCTGTGGTTTGCTGTGTAGCTGGGTGGCTGACCCCTGGCGTCCTCCTCCTTCTCTGGCTACTTTTTCCTTTATTTCCTCCCAGATTTCTCCTTCTATTTATCCTCTCTGACTGCCAGCCCCTCCTATTTCTCTCTCCTGCCTCGCTATTGACCATTCAGCTCTTTATTAGACCATCAGGTGTTTTAGACAAGCACAGAATCACAACTTCACAGAGTTAAACAAATGCAGCATAAACAAAAATAACATACCTTAAAATAGTATTCTACAACAATCTACCTCATACCAGTCAGAATGGCTACCACCAAGAAAACAAATGACAATAAATTTGATAAACATTTTCTTTTAACGTTGTATTGTATTTTATGTGTGTAGGGGTTCACATGAGTGCAGTGCCAGCAGTGCCAGAGGCCAGAAGAGGGTATCAGATCCTAGTGATGAGCCACCATGTGGGTGCTGGGAACTGAACCTAGCTCCTCTGCAAGAAGGGCACATGCTCTCAATCACTGAGCCATTTCTCCAGGCCCACTTTTTCTGCTTTTTAATTAATTGTTTAGACTAGCATACAAAGTGAGTTTTCAAGGTGGCATTGTCATGCATATGTTTCATTATGCTTTGTTCTTCCTCATCCTGCGCTCCCATTAGCATCCTGCACCTGACTGAAATAAGGACATATTAGGAAATGGTGCAGCAGGTAAGAGGACTGGCTGCTCTTACTGAGGACCCTGGTTCTGTTCCCAGCACCTCCATAGTGATCCACAATCATCTGTAACTCCAGTGCCTGGGTATCTGATGCTCTTTTCTGGTTTCTGTGGGCACTGCACACATGTGGTGTATAAACATAAATGCAGGCAAAATACCACACACATAAAATAAGTAAATTCTCAAAAAAAATTAAAATAAGGACATACTCAAATTTCTCTCTTCTTATGATACCCAAAGAGAAAGACCTTTATTATCAGAGACAAAGAGGCCACTCTGAGTGTACATAAACTGACTGACTAAAACAAGCCTTATCTGTATAATTCATAGTCTTTTTACAAAACATATTGTCCCTTAAAAACCTAAAACCTTTCTCTTTGCTTTGGACACGTGAACTCCCAAGTCAATCACTCCTTTGAGATTCACTTTGAGTTCATGCTTTGGAGTTCACTTTTCTATGAACTCCTGTTTATACATAAAGATTAATAAATTTATACCCACCAAGATTGTGGTGCATGTCTTTAAATCCAAGCACTCAGAAGGCCAAGACAGGAGGACCTCTGAGTTTGAGGCCAGGCTGGTCTACAGAGCAAGTTCCAGGACAGCCAGGACTGTTACACAAAGAAACCCTATCTTGAAAAACCAAGATACTAAATAAGTAAATAAATAAATTCGTGTTCTTTTTCTATGACTAACTTGTGTCAATTAACTTATCAGGATCTCAGTCTCTGATCCTAAGAGGGCAGAGGACTGCTTACTCACCTCAGCACCTTTGCCTACGCATTCAAGCTCTGTATCTCCTGTCAAGAATGAAACCATATTTTACTTTGCTGCCCCTGGGTTCATGGCTGAAGCCCCTGTAGCAGCAGACAGAGAAATACATACACTGGTTCAGTGTCAGCTTTATATAATACAGAGTCTTTGTAAGGAAATGAGTACTTGGGAAAGACCTGAGTGACTTTACACTAGATTTGATGAAGAGTGGTGGGTGGTGGAGGAATAGGCTGAGACTCAAACAGTACTGTGGAGTGGCAGGAAGCTGGAGCACTGAGGAAGGCCTGCTTCTTTGGATTTAGAGATGAAGATGTTCCTTTCCTCTAGGAGTAAGAAGGATCCTCCTGTCCAGTTAGCCAGAAAGAGCTGCAGTCAAGGCAAGAACACACCCAGCCCTCCTCCAGCGGCCTAAAGGTCACACTGCAGAAGTCACACATGAACCAAGCCTCACTGCTCCACTGAGAGAAAGAGTGACCACTCCCCTGCCTCTGTCAAACATACTAAGCCTGATTCCTCACACACAGAACCTCCCGTTCCTCAGAGACCTTTAAAAATAGATGACTTGCTTTGTCTAGTAGGAACAGGAATTCTCCTTCAGCCCCATCTCCATCCTCATGACCTCTTGACTGAAGGACACAAGGCTTGGCACCTCTCTCTCACCCTCTCTAAAATCTAACATCCCATATGAAGACATTATGATCTATGTTGTGCAAAAAGAGTGGGATGTGGGGGTCTCTGTGACCACTATGGCCAGCAGAGTGATGATCCTCAGGAGACAGGAAGGTAGTTTGGTTCAACATGACTAAATAGCCAGAATTGGTTCAAACTTCAAAAGTCTGACCCCTGGTAGTTTATTTTAGGCATATTTAAGTGTGGCAAAATTTGGTGAAAATTTTCCTGCTGATAATTAATTCAATCCTGTGTGCACAATGAAGGTTAAGACAATTTACTACATCTTTGCAAAGTACATGTGACATCTTCCATAGAAATGGGATCTATAGATTGACTGCATGTGACACCTTGCATAGAGAGAGGTTCTATAGATTGGCAAGCTCACAATAAGGGTCTGGGGGAAGAGCCAGTGTAGTCTCAGCCACGGAGTTAGGGGAAAGGTCACCAGGTTATCATCCACCTTCTGGGTGGAAAACAGGTTACGCATTCCTTTCTTTGAAGAGACAAACTTGTGTGTTTGACATTCCTGGTTCCCTCAGTGCTTATCTGTGAGCACAAGGGCCTCTGTGCCTCCCACTGTGGGAGAGGTCAGGGACATCTTTTGTCACATGCTTTCTTGAATTCTTTCAGCTTCAAATATTTGAAAAAACAAGGTGCTGTATTTTTAGTAACTTGTCATGAAATACTCATGGCCTAACATCTGCTTGCCCCTGCTCCATCTACCTGTATGCTCTTGGATTTACATATCATAAAGCTGGGGGGAATGGCATTCATTTCTGTGCTCAGTTTCTCCACAGTGCCTGCCATATATGCACATTCAACCTTAGATGAATGTGCGACGGGATCAAGGTTACTGGGTTAGCCCCACACTTTCCATCCACCAGAAAGGGGCTAGCCTTGATCTTCTTAGCTTCCCTCTCACTTGGCCCTTTGTGATGAGTTCAGTTTTGCCAGAAAATGCTGGGTTTTGACGTAGACATAAACAACAAAGGTGAAGCGAGGAAGAAGAAAGAGTAGAAGAGGTTTGGGAAGGAGCAAGACTTGGGTTGCACTCAGGAGTAGAGCAGTAGCCTCACATTTGGGAGGTCCTGCAAAGCCGGAGTAAACCTGAGAAGATATTAGGGCTGTAGGATAAGCAGGATGTCAGTGTGCTGAGAAGGAGAAAGCCAAGCAGAAGAACACTTCTAGATGTGGCTGAAAACTCCCAACTCCTGTTGCTTTCAGGGTGTTCTGGGGCCCAGGTAAAGGTAGGGATTACTTTTTAATTCCTTTTGGATGTCAGGCTGTATCTCTTTAATGTGATGCTTTTCTAAGACTGGGCCATATGGGGTGTGGGAACTTATTTGAGTGACACATGAAGCATTCATTCACACATCAAGTTGATGAAGGCATTTTCCACTACAGACCTGTGTTTCATGGCACTCTGTGAGAACTCTCATTAAGCATGTTCAGGGGCTTTGGTTTTGGTTTAAACTGCTGCCTTTATGTGAGTCTTGGCATGTCTGATGGGGTAGTAATGGCCAACAGGTCTTTATACAAGATAACTTGCCTTGGAGAGATGAGGGGTGAGGTAGGTATATGAAGTTGGACTTTCCAAAGCACGTAATGGGAGATAATCAGGAGATGGCTCTCCTGATTGTTTTAGAGACTGGTGTGAGCTCTAACAAAAGAGCTGCCACAGGCAAAAACAGGGAAGAAAAATAAACTCTTTTCCCAGGGGACCCGTGTAAGGACACAGCTTCTAAAGCAGATCTCTCTCTGGACCCAGCTGAGGAAACACACACACGTGGAGCAGTTTGTTTCTAAGGGGCAGGGTCAACTACAGACCGTATGACTCTCCTTGATGCCTCAACTTCACAGCTCTGAGAGCACCAGACTATAGTACAATGGCAGCAGGCTCTGGAGACATCCTCAGATAGGGGACTTTAAGCAAAAACACACACACACTTTCATCCTATGCCTAGAATGCACATGATCGGAAGGTTGCAGGAGGCAAATCGTGTGACTTCCTGTGTGCCCACTGATGCTGGCAAGTCTGATAGCACAGACCTGACACCATATTCTGTTGACGCCAAGGTAAAGAACATATTTGTGTACTTGGTGCACAAATGAGTGCGTTTCTTATTTTTTAGTCTTTAAAAACATACAACCCCTGGTGAGATGGCTCAGAGGTTAAGAGCCCTGGCTGCTCTTCCAGAGGTTTTGAGTTCAGTTCCCAGCAACCATATGTTGGCTCACAACCATCTATAATGAAATCTTGTGCCCTCTTCTGGCCTGCAGGTGTACATGCAGGAGGAACACTGTATACATAATAAATAAATAAATCTTAAAAACTACAACCAAGTGTGGCTTATCGAGGACAGTGTGTAAAAATGTAATGGTGTAATCCAGCTGCTGCTCAGACCACACACTTTACAGCAGCTCTCTCGCTTGCACAGACACCATGGGCACTCTACTGAGGCACAATGACTTCCTCAGGCCAAAATCTCTCACCTATACCAAAAGGAGGTACTGTTGGCCACACATCCTGCTCCCCACTCCTTCCCTGCCTCCTGCCTGGGAACCAGAGCCTGGCTATAGGCTTGTAATGTGAGACCTCCCCCAGCCTCAGAGAAGTATAAAAAGAGAGCCCACTTTTTTCTGTGTTTCTGGTGCTGGGGCCAGAGCTTTCCTAAGCACCATGGCCATGCTCTTGCTTGAGATACGAAACTTCCTTTGCTTTAGTTCTTGCTCAGATCTCCAGGGACAAAAGGGTTGAACAATCTGGGCTGACATCACAAAGAAACAGCAACCAGGCCCTGGTCTGGAGAAGAATTCCAAATATCTTGGCCAAATAAACTTCCATAGCCATCAAGGTATCAGGTTGTGCCCTGCTGGGTGCTCTCTGGAGTGCACACCAATCCTCAAGTCATTACTGGAGCAGCCATGGACTGCCATGGACCACCAGGGGGAAGACTTGCTGTGACATCATCCCTAACTACAAAGGTCACTTCTCTGGGCACCAGAGCTTTGGGCTGTCTCTGCTGTAGGGTGTCTTCTCTGGGCTCTGAAGAACCATCCTGGGACACCATCTTGAGCCTGTTGTGAGATGATCCTTCTGTATTACTCCCATTGGTTAATAATAAATCTGTTTGACCAATAGCCAGGCAGGATAAGGTTAGGCGGAACAATCAAACTGAGGACTTAGATGAAGAGAGGTGGAGTCAAGGGGAATATGAGCCAGCAATCCAAGAAACAAGATCATAGAGACCCGTAAAGCCACGGCCATGTGGCAATACATAGATTCATAGAAATGGATTAATTTAAATATAAGAGCTAGCTAGTAATAAGCCTAAACAATGGCCAAACATTTATAATTAATATAAGCCTCTGTGTGGTAATTTGGGAAGTGGCTACCAGGTATTTGGGAACAGGTGGGCAGGAGAGAAGGCTCNATTTACATGAGCCCAGAATGCTCAGGGGTCAGAGGCTCTGTCTCATGTTGTGTTTAGTGGACAAATTCTATTTCATTTTAAAATGGATTTGAGGCAGCTGACTTGTTAATGGTTTGAAACCTGAAGTTGTCCTGTTAGGGATGGTGTGGGGGTGAATGCAACAACTTTTCCTGAAGCTGCACAAATGTGAAAGTGCTCCTTCAAACTCCGCCGTCTGTAGTACGTTGAGAACTCACTCCAGGAGTGTGCCCAGACCACAGCAGCTCACTGTTTTTAAAGAATGTGGAAAAGGAGAGGTGAGGGGGCTGGGGCGGGAACAGTTGTGCCCTGGTCTTCAGTGCCTCATGGCATCTGTGCTGTTGTTTTCTCTCACACAAATTCTTCTCAATTTACATCCTTTATTGCTGCTATTTTGCATTTTTGTGTCCAGAAGATTCAAAAACTTCCTTCTTTAAAGATGGTCTAATATAGGGCTGGAAAGGTAGCTCGATGGTTAAGAGCATTGGATATTCTTACAGAAGACCTAGGTTCAGTTCCCAGCACCCACATCAAGGCTCACAACCATCTGTAACTTCAATTCCAGGATATCCAACACTCTTTCCTGGCCTCCTTCTACACCAGACCTGCATATGGTACACGTACACACATGGAGGCTAACTCTCATATACATAAAATAAAAATAAATATTTTTAAAGATGGTATAATATAGGGAACAGGGTTATTGTGTTTTGTTAGCAACAGTAGTTTATACCCACAATGCCTTTGGACTTCACTGGTAGCTGAATAAGAACATTGTAGAGAAGAAATTCACTACAAAGAGCTTAATTAGAATCCCTAAATCAAGCCTGGTGGTGTTGGTGCACACCTTTAATCCCAGCACTCAGGAGGCAGAGGCAGGCAGAGTGAGTTCTAGGTCAGCCTGGTCTTCAGAGTGAGTTCCAGGACAGCCAGGGCTACACAGAGAAACCCTCTCTTGAAAAACAAAAGAAGAAGA
>LZPO01008173.1:70481-86777 GCA_001675575.1 Neotoma lepida | reverse complement strand
AAGATTTATTTATTGTGTATATAATGTTCTGCCTGCATGTATGCCTGCAGGCCAGAAGAGGGCACCAGATCTCATTACAGATGGTTGTAAGCCACCATGTAGGTACTGGGAATTGAACTCAAGACCTCTGGAAGAACAGCCAGTGCTCTTAACCTCTGAGCCACNTCTCTGGCCCCTGCAGCTCCACTCTTCACAACAATTTTACATGTTAGTTACTTTTTTATTGTTAGGACCACCCGCTGGATGAAAAGCAGCTTAAGTGAGGAGGGCTTGGTTTGACTCTCAGTTTGGGAGNCACAGTCCACCATGCAGAGCAAGGAATGGCAGCAGGAGCTTGGGGCTGCTGCTTATGTCTCTGCAGAACAAGATGCAGAAAGGATTGCCGGCACTTCCCTGTGTGACTGTAGACAAGCAATCTAGCATGCATCTCGGTTTCCTTGTCTATAACATACAGAGTATAATGTTTTAAGAAAATAAATAGAAAACAGAATACAAAGTACCCACCCCAGTGACTATCACACACAGAGATACAAAAAAAGAAATGTCTATTTCCATTCTAACCAATTTTCCCAAACATTCAGAACATGTTCATTAAGAAGATATTAAACCCTAAGAACGTGTGGCTAAGAACAAAGATGACGTAGCCAAATGTACCCAGGCTTGAGTCCCTGCTCCTCTACGTGGCTCTGAACCAGGCGTTTAACCTCTCTGTGCCTCTATTCCACACCCATAAACTGGAATAATACCTATTAGATTGCTAAGGGTAAGATGCAATATTTAAAAATTAATAGAATATGGCAGACACATATTTCACTAAACCTAAGACTCCACCCAGTTCAAATTCAGCTTAGTTTTAGNAATGTGTATAAAGAAAAGCTCATATCATTGACTTGATAAAATACGGTGGTAAGCCCTTGTTAANTATTAGACCTTCTTATTCCACATAACTTCTTACCGAGGAGGCTAGTTTGAAGATGCAGGGGTATGGCTTACAGACATTGGAAAGGTCACCCTTTGTCCCAGAATGCCAAGGTAGGTTATATTGTCCTATATATTTATAGGACAATAAAAGTGCTAATAAGAGTGTGTGCATTGTGCAAGGACATGACAGCAGAAGTTACCTTAAGTCTGNTCTCATTACGGGTCAGGGTACAGGGCAGTGGGGATGGGAAGGAAAGGGCTTCAAATAACCCATTCATAAACAGGGTTTTGAAAGATGAGCAGGAGTTTAAGGGCTGGGGAAGGACATTCCAGAAAGTGGAGGAAGGACTGAAAACAGTCACCAGCGCTGAGAAGCGCATCTACTCAGCAGAGCTGGAATGTGTGCAGCCTTTATCCTGGACGAGAGTGCACAGACATGCTCTCGGCCTGGGGAGATAAGCCTGTCTATTCCCTGAGGGAGCAGCTTCTAAGTAGAGGAATTTAAGTCCATTCAGGGAGGAATCATAAAACAAATGTACCAAACCACCTAACCCTGTAGGATAATACAAAAAAAAAGATTAAATCTCTAAGGGAAAAAGAAAAATAGATCTCAAGTCCATTTCTTAAAGAAAAGCATACACAANCAAAGGGAAGCTGACAAATTTGAGTGTCTTTTATGTTTCCTAGAGACTAAATCCCAAACACTTCTATAATTGANGTACATTTTATTTTAGTTTAAATTTATTTTTCATTAACATTAGTACAATGATCTCATCTTTTGGATTTTTTAAGAACTTTAGCACAGTGAGTATCACTCCATTGTGTGTGTGTGTGTGTGTTAATATGTCACTAAAATCCACTCTGAAGCAGCACATCTCTTAGGAATGCAATAAAACACACACTTATTTGGGATCAGTAGACAGTCAATCCGAGATACAAAAAACACCCATTAAAATCAAGATTAAAATTCCATCAGAAACGCAAAGTAAACAGAGAATATTCTTGTATGTGGAAGCTCTGCAATCCAATCCTCNCGCAGCGGTTGCTGTTTCAGCCACGGAGCCCCACCCAGAGTTCCTTCTACTGCGGTATATTTCAGTTTTTCCTACACGCCTGCATACACAGTGCACTACACATCTGAAGGGCCAGTGGAAAAGTGACAGTTCCTAATATTGCACACATTGGCAAGGACTTTGTGTTTTATTGCTTTTTGAGACAAGGTCTTCTCATGGAGACCAGGCTGGCCTCAGACTTACCATCCCCTCNCCTTAGCTTCCAGAATGTTGGGATTATAAGTATTTGCTACCTCATATAGTTTTTAAATAGTGTGTTTGTTGCCATACAAGAAAGGGTAGAGCTGTGCTCTATGGAGGGNTGCAGCAGTGAACCTAGCATAAGTAAAACCTGTGCTGAAAGAGTATGTAGCACTCAAAGATAAACTACAGAGAATTAAAATNCTTTTCAAAGTTCATCTGAGGGCCTGGAGAGTCGGCTCAGTTGTGAAGAATACTAGCGGCTCTTCCAGAGGATCCAAGTTCAACTCCCACCACCCATGTTGGGCAGCTCACAACTGCCTGTAACTCCACCTCCAAAGGATCCNGTGCCCACTTATGGCCTCCACGGGTACCAGTTTGCACACGTGCATACATNTGTGTGTGTGCATGTACATTCATATGCTAAAAAAAAAAGTTTTTCATTTAAATTTTATTTGAGTAGATGGCAATTCACAAACCAGGCAGCTTCCTACCAGAAGTGATCTGAGTCTCCACCAAAGGAGACAGAGGCCAAGTGTTTAAAAGACAAGCGCAGGGACTAGAAAGATGGCTCGGTGGTTAAGAGAACTGCCTGCTCTTACAGAGAATCTGGTTTCTATTCCCAGCGCTACCATGGAGGCTCACAGCCATCTCTAACTCGAATTGCAAGAGTTATGCTGCCCTCTTCTGGCCTTCTCAGGCACTGCATGTGCGGGCAAAAGACCCATACACATCAACAAAAATAAATAAATCTTTTGAAAATAAAGAGATGGAAACACAAGTTAAAGAAAGCACTGGTTGGCTAACGTGGGGCAAAAGCCTTTGGACCATTGCAGTGAGAAGTCCTTAGGTGAAGGTAATTCTTAGTTTTTGATTAGTGAAACCTGAATTTCATCTCTCTGAAACGTAACCACTTGCATTGAGTTGAGGTTTGTCTAACATAGAAAACCCAGGACTACCTAGGGCTACCTCTCTCTAGTAGCCACTGTACAAGAGAGAAGGCATTTTACTCCTCAGCTTTCACAGGTTTGCTAGCTAGCATGGGACCTGAAACAAGAGACAGACTAACATGAGAAAAACAATATTCACATACAGATCACGTCGTGCAGGAACAACCCAATGAGTGGCTTCACTCCAAGGGCCTGAAGACAAGAGACAAGCGGCAGGTGATGGTTTGTGTGAGCTCCTTGGAGCTCTCNCTGCACTGGAAGGGTCCAGCTTTGCTCCCCGCCCCACCACATGCGTGCAGTGCCTGCAGAGACCAAAAGAGGGCGCCATACACCCTGGTCCTGGAGTTACAGGTGGATGTGAACCTCCAAGCAGATGCAGGGACTCAAACCCAAGTCCTCTGCAAGAGCAGCCAGTGTTCTTATTCCTCCAAATCCCCACCTGATACTTCTTGATTATCTTTGACTCAAAAGTATTTTTTTATGTCAAAGGGGAATTTGTTTTGAGTGACATAATCCAGTTTCCTTCTCCTTCCAATTAACAGTGGCTTAAGTTAAACAATAAAAAGAGTGGGCAGAGAAGTAGCAGGAGTAAAACTATCAACGCATGAAAAGAAGCACTCTTAGCAGGTCCTACAGGTGATGCCTGTCCTGCAAAGGCGGCATTTGAGATGCCCTGACTCCAAGACACAGAACCAGTGATTTCCACACTGCGGTATCAGGCTTTTACACCCCTCCCCCATCTGATCTCCCATCATCTTTCCACAACCTTGGAACATGAGCCCTCTAAGGTTTTATAGTCACTGTGAAAAAAGAGTGAGACTTGGGATGGGGCAGAATGGGGAATCAGGAAATTCAACAAATGGAACAGCTCTTACCTCAAATAAATAAAAGATGTGGTTTATCCTGGAGCAAAATATGCATGGCCATGGCCTGGAAACATAGATTTGGGTCTCCCTAGTAACAGTGCTCCAGGGAGGTAGCATTTTTGTGAACCTTTTTAGTAACTAGATCAAGAAAGCCATAAATCAAGACACTGTTCAAATACATTGGTGGGAACACCAGGTCATAATTCTGATTTCGGCCTTAGATGCTGTATGACAACTCTCTCGGCCTTGTGGTTGATGAGNAAAAACTAGGGTTTCTGTTACATTAATACATCCCAGGTTTTTACCTGTGTATCAGGATGTTTAGTNTGGCTTTATCTGTTAGTAACAGGATGTTAGGTCCAACACAAACTGGGACAANAAATTACTATTTAGTAGGTCAAAGGTCACCCAAGACAAATTATAAGTAGGCTTTGGATTTATAGCATCCCAAATCTCCACATCATGAAGTTTTAATCAGTCAATCAGTGCTTGCAGACANAGATTTTTTTTCCAGGAATTTTTGTCCACAGAAGGAAGAAAGAGATATTTGAAATGAAGACAGCCCCAGGCCCAGGGGACTGCTGGAATGCGTACCATGACTTTCATCTNTCTTTCTCCAATTTAAGAAAAAGCATCCCCTTGCTTTTTCACCCCCCAGTCACTGGTCCTGCTTCTCTGCCTTAGCTTTGCTTTCTCTTTCTTCCCTGCAGGAAATTTCCCCAGACTCTCCCAGTACTCCCTCCTCTGTCCTGTTGAGGTTTCTTAGCAATCCTGGGGCAACATTTAATGGTTTGCAGCTTGGCAACTTTTTTTGTAGACTATTTTAAGATAGGGAGATTTCTGTGTCACAGGAGTGAGCCGGTACAGAAATAGAAGGTGAGAAAGAATGTGCCCCTCTCATTACCCCCTGCTAGCAACTGGGTACCAGGCTTTCCTGGGCTCCCTCTGAAGGATAATGACAGCTCTAAATCTGAGGCCAGTTTTGTTGGAGTGACAAGATTCTAAAGATGTAACTGGCGCCAACAAATTAGCAGAAAATCAGCAATGACTAAATTCTCCCCATTGCCCAGCCAGTTTGTGAGGGAAAAAAAAAAAAACTTTTCTTCATTTCTCTTCACTTCTGATGCCCTTAAAGAGGAATGCTTTCTCAGTTTGAGCCTGTACCTTTATTTTGCTGCTGTTGGCTGCTAAACTTATTGCCAAAAATTTTTACTTTATCATCCAGAACAGACTTGGGCAGGGCGGGGTGTGTGTGTGTGGAGGGGGGGTCAAGACTAGGAAATAGCTCAATTGTTCCAGTGCTTATCACACAAGAGTGAGGGCCTGAGTTTGCATCCTCAACACTCATGTACAAAGCAGGGTGTGCACCCAAAATCACAATGTTGGGGCCACAGAGACAGCAGGATTTTGAGAGCATGCTGTCCAGCCAGCCTAGCCAAATTGCTAATGTCCAGATCAGTGAGAGAGACCCTGCCTCAAACAAACAGGGTGGACAGCATCTGAAGACTGACACCCGAGTTTGACCTCTGTACACACACACACACACACACACACATAGGTCAAGGAAGCAGGGGAGAAAACAGATTAAGATAAGGAAATACTGATTAAACAAACTCCAATTTATTTAGTTAGGCTTTTATTGGTATGAAGAGACACCATGACCATGGCAACTCTCATAAAAAAAATTAATTGGGGCTGGCTTACAGTTTCAGATGTTTAGTCCATTATTGTCATGGCAGGAAGCATGGTGGCATGTAGGCACATGTGGTGCTGGGGAGGTAGCTCAGAGTTCTGGATCTGAAGGCAGCAGGAAGAGAAAGTGACATTGGACCTGGCTTGAGCTTCTGAAACCTCAAAGCCCACCTCCAGTGACATATTCCTCCAACAAGGCTACACCTACTCCAACAAGGCCACACCTCCTAATAGTGGTCTCCCTATGGGCCTATGGGGGCCATTTTATTCAAACCACCACAATTTGCCTTAAAGAATTCCTGAATCCTTTAATAACATACAAGGTAGAGTAGAGGTGATGCTATGGTTTAGATCTGACCTGTGTCCCACAGGTCCTTGGCCCATGCACCTATTGAGATATGGTGGAACACTTGAGAGATGGGATCTAGTTGGAGGAAGTTTAGTCATCAGGGGTTCCCTTGAAGGGGATGTTGGGACTCCAGCCCCTTGCTTTTTCTCTGTGATCATAAGGGATATTGATGCCCTCTGCCCTGAGAATCTGAGAACCAGCTCAAATCAGCAAGGCCAAGGTTTCAAGTCACAATCTCTGACACCATGAATCAAGTCAATCCTCTCCTTGGTTAGGTTGATTGTGTCAGGTATTTTTGTCACACTAATTGAGAGCTCACTAGCAGTGATGAATGCCTTACAGTGTTTCCTAAATTCATTTTCCTACACAACTCTTCTGTAGCATCTTCATCTCCTCAGAGATGAATATTTCCTGGGAAGTATTGGGTTCCATGCTAACCTACAATCCTTGGGTCTCAGGATCCCTTTAATGAGGACTCCAAAGAGTTCTGGTGTATTACTATTTACCACACTGAAAATTAATAAAATTAAGAAGTAAAAAGGGTGTGAGGGTACATACCTATAATCCCACCATTTAGGAGGCAGAGACAGGAAGATCAAAGCGATTGTGAGGCCAGCCTGGGCCCCCCCAAAAAAGTTTAAAAGTATGGATCAATTTCAAATGCTAAAATAAACTTATTATGTCAGCATAATATTTTTATTTTTAAAAATAACTTTCCCCAAACAAAAATATTCTGTGAGAAAAGAATGTTACTGTTTCAGATTCCTGCAAATCTCTTTCCTGTCTGGCTCAGTGTAAGACATCTGGACGCTCGCTCATGTATGCTTCCCCACTGTCTCTGTAATCATGGTGTAGGTCAAGTAGGATTAAGGTAGAAATCTCAATATCCCTAGCAACTCCCCTGAAAGAAGCCCTGTGCTTACCTTGGAAATGTCTAGAGTCAGAGTAAGGAGCCTGCAGGAATAGGAATTGAAATGAAGGAATAATGAACTATTTCTGGGTGTCTCCCACAAACCAATACACTGGGAACTTGCATTAACAGTAACAGGTTTTGTCTAGTCCACCAATAGGATAATCATTCACTTTCTGGATTCAAGTAATTATTCAGCCTTGGCATTTACCTCCCAACTCTCATGACTCAGTGTTCCTATGTTTAAATAGAGAGGGGGATAATGCCTTTGGTTCATGATGCCAGCCCTCTTCGTTTCCTCTCAGAACATCTTTCTTTCTTGTTTCCTTCCTTCTCATGAAGATAAATCCAAACACTTCTGTCTTAGTTGCTTCTTTATTGCTATGATAAGACATCATGACCCAGGCAACTTGTAAAAGAAAGCATTTAACTTGGGGCTCATGGTTCCAGAGGGTTAGAGTCATTGCCACCACTGCAGGGAGCACGGCAGCAGGAAGGCATGGTGCTGGAGTAGCTGAGAGCTCACCTCTGATCCACAAGCACAAGGCAGAGAGCGCTAACTGGGGATAGATGGGCTTTTGAAACTTCAAAGCCCACACCATGACACACCTCCTCCAGCAAGGCCTNATTCTTCCCAGTTTCATCAGGCATTCAAATACATGGGCCTATAGTGACCATTCTCATCCAAAACATCACAACTTTTAGATTGCTCTGATAGCATTAAATTAGAGACCATCTTAGTGAAAAAAAAAATTGCTAAAAACTAGATTTCCCGAGAATCTAATATGATTTTAGGACCAACAGCTCTACAGTTCTACAATTCCAGGCAAAACATTGTTCAATATTTAAAAGAAGTGCTAATGTGTAAGAACATCACAAAACACTTTGGAGAAATTGAAAATCAACTTTCTTCCATGCCCTGCTGTGCTTTGTAGAATTATTATCACCGTGTTAGTCAGACTTTCATCACTGATATATTTGGCTCATGGTTTCAGAAGCAAAGCAGGGCAGCTCACAGCACGAAGACAGGGCAGGCAGAGACATGGCAGCTGTACTAGCTGGCTTTGGCTTCCTCTTTGCATTCCTTGTGTGCCCCCACCTTATAGAACGTTCTGAGTAAGAGTGGGCTACCCCTGTGCCAACCCAGCCAGTCATCTNTGGAAACACTGTCACAAGCAAACCCAAAGCGTATTTTGTATATCTCCCAGACACTGAAATCCAATCAAGTTCACTGCCAAAGTTAACCATCACAGCTATCCAAAAAGCATGGCATGCCTTATTTAAAAAGCATTTAATTTTGGCTTTATTTTTCAGTCTTAAATTAAAGGAGATCCAGAGAAGAATATTACTAATTGATTACTGTGGGTCTCCTTCCTCCTCAGGGATCATTGGTCACCAGTCCATGAGGGAGGAGGGAGCAGGATCGGGGAACAGAGTTCAGATAGCTGTGAGGATGATGGACATAACCTTCTGGGAGATAGCTCCAGTGAGACAGCTCAACTTTATTCCAGAGTGAGGGGAATATACAGGATGGGACAGTGGCTGGGGCATCACCGAATTTGCATTTGGCAGCATGCTCCCATCATACAACTGGAGCACAATATCTAACTATCACATGGATGGCAGTGGGGAGCGTTTGCAGGGAGCTATGTCAAAAGTCATACTTAGTTCAGACATCCAAGCTCAGGGACAGCCTCCAGATGAGATTGGGCAGAGAGCAGAAGGCTCTGATGTGGGGAAAAGGGGGAGTCCTCCATTCTGTGCTGAGCTCAGAGAACTGTCCTGACATGGTTGGTGGACTGCAACCTTAAGCAACAGGGCCTCCCAACAGATTACCATGTGTGGACATTCACTGTGATAAAGGTGGGGTGCCAGCTTAAGGCACTGATAACAGAATTAGCATGGAATTTATTAATCAAATTAAAGAAATATCACACAGAAAACAGGCACAAAGGAATAAAGGGGCTTGGGAGAAGGGGGATAAGAGGAGAGGAGCCATGAAGAACAGGTGCAAACACAGACACAGAATGTTAACATAGCACAAAAAGAAACAGTCATGAACACAATGGAATCATCATGCCACAATTAATCAACTAATAATGTTTGTTAGATCAGATAGTTCTAGAATATTCTATCTGCATATCTAAGGATATAGGTGTGTTAGTTAGGGTTTCTGTTAATGTGAAAAGACACTATGACCACAGCAACTCTTGTAAAGGAAAACATTTAATTGCAGCTAGCTTACAGTTCAGAGGTTTAGTCCATTGTCATCATGGTGGGAAGAATGGTAGCACACAGGCAGACATGGTGCTGAGGAGTAGCTGAGAGTTCTACATCTGGATCCACAGGCAGCAGCAAGAGAGAGTGACGCTGGGCCTAGCTTGAGCATCTGAGACCTCAAAGCTCACCTCCAGTGACACACTTCCTCCAACAAGGCCACACCTATTCCATCAAAGCCATACCTCCTAATAGTGCCTCTCCCTAGGAACCTATGGGGACTGTTATCTTTCAAACCACCAAAATAAATGGAATAAATATGATATAATCAAAACTGGAGAGACNGCTCAGCAGTTAAAAGCACTGGCTGCTCTTTCAGAACACCTGGGTTTGATTTCCAGCACCTGCATGGTGGCTCATAAACATTTGTAACTCCAATTCCGAAGGATCCAATGCCCTCTTCTGGCCTCCATGGACACCAGGAATGAAGGTACAACACCCATACACATTAAATGATTAAGTATGTATGATTTAAGTCTGTCAACTTAGAGCTTTGAGAAAACTACTGATATATGTTGGGTTGGCAGAATGATTCAGCAGTATAGTCCTGGGAGGATGACTCAGCAGGTATAGGGGGTTGCCACCAAGCTTGACAACCTGAGTTCAAGTTCCAGGATCACTATAGTGGGAGGAGAGGAANGGCTTCTGTTAGCTGTCCTCTGACCTCCAACTATGTGCTGTGTAGTATGTGTACACAACACACACACGTGCACACAGACCACACACACATGATGCACACATACACACAACACATAAACAATAAATAATAAAATGTAATAAACAATTTTAAGGTATACTATTTAAGTCTATCAGATTAGAGCTTTGAGTATTGGAGATGGCGTTCATCCTCTTCCCTTCTGGGGTTGGGGAGAATTCTTCATTAAGTCAATGTATTGGCATAAGTTCTAGAGTTCCAACCTAGAGATTCAAGTGCAAACACAGAAAGGGGCTCACAGGATCCACAGTCAACATGGAACCGCCTTTTGGATTTAATTCCACTTACACGCAGCAGTGTGCCTGAACCCAGTAGATTCTATTTTCATATCTTGGTGAGTTTCCACAAGCAAGCATGCCAAGAAATAAGAGTGCAGAACATTTTTATAAGCTGCAGCAGGTAAGGGAAACATGGAAATTGTAGACAGAAGCTTCTGTCCCACCAGACTACTCCCAAATAACCACAAAGACACTTACTATTAATTGTAAATGCTCGGCCGACTTGTCACTAACAAGCTCTTATAACTTAACCCATATTTCTTATCTATGCTCTACCACATGGCGATATGTTTTTTCAGCACGCATGTCCATCTCCTGCTCCCTCCATGTCNGGCTGGCAACTCCACCCTCCTTCTTCCCAGCATTCTCTCAGTCTGGCTCTCCCACCTAACCTCTTCCTGCCTAGCTATTGGCCAGTTGGCTCTTTATTAAACCAATGAGAGTAATACATATTCACAGTGCATAAAAGGATTATTCCACAACAGGAAGTTTTTCCAGAGCAATTCTCTACCCAAAAAGGAAAAGTGTGGAGCCTTGTAGCGGTCTGAAAGAAAATGGCCCCCAAAGGGAGTGACTATTAGGAGATGTGGCCTTCTTGAAGTAGTATGGCTTTGTTAGAGGAAGTGTGTCACTATGGAGATGGGCTTTGAGTCTATTTTGCTCAAGCTTCCCTCAGTGTGACACTCAGACTACTTCCTGTTGCCTACAAGATGTAGGACTCTCAGGTACATCTCCAGTATCATGTCTGCTTGCAACCACCGAGCCCCACCATAATGCTAATGGACTGACCCTCTGAACTGTAAGTGATTAGAGTTAGGAAAGTGATTTACATTCCTGAGCATGCTCAGTTTAAAAGCTCAAGAAGAAAGATGGGAGAAAAGAGCTGGGAAAATGGCTCAGTGGATAAAAGGACCTGAGTTCAAATTTCCAGTAGCCACATAAAAGCCAGGCCCATGTCCAGCACTGGAGATGGAGACAGGTGGATGTCAAGAGTTCTCAAGCTTCAGATTCAGTGAGGACTTCTCTCAAAAGAAAGGTGGATAGGTCAGCAAACTGGCTAAGGTGCTTGTCATCAAGCCTGATAACCTAAGTTCAATCCCTCAACCAGTTGTCCTCTGACCTCCACATGGGCCATAGGCACCATGACATATGCATGTTCTCTCTCTCGCGCTCTCTCTCTCTCTCTCTCTCTCTCTCTCTCTCTCACACACACACACACACACACACACACACACACACAAAGAGAGAGAGAGGCATGCAAAGGCATGAATAAAAAAAAATTTTTAATGGTAACACATGTTTGGTATATGATCAGTTCAAGGTTATGGAGTCATTTTGAAAAGGTTAAGTGGTGTGCAGGAATACCTCTGGGCCTGCTCATCTGGTGTCAGGGTGACAGTCAGAAGTGCCTGTGGTGTTTTCTTCAAAAAGTTCTACCTGAAACAAAGAGGAAGGATGCTTTGAAGGTGCCTTACCAGGCATTTAGCCCTAAAGGAGTATGTCTCATGTAGTGACTAACAGTGACACTATTTTCAAAAGCAGAAAGCCGTGCTTTTCTGTGTGGTTTGCTCACAAGGTAACATGACAGCTCCTAACGACTGAAAACTACACAAGGTTGTCGCCATCCTTTCAGCAGCCTTAGCCCAACTACTCAGGAGAAACTAGAAGTTTAGAAATTCTCTTTAATATTTTCCTTTCCTTTTCTGGNCATGCGTAGGTCTCTTGCTTTGCATAAACTCATTTCATTTTAAAATGAGATTCCTGAGGCCTCCATTGCCAGAAAACATTTATATTGCCGTGCTACCCTGAAAGAATTAATTTTGTTGTTGTTTTTCTATTTTGAAAATGATCTTTTTTTTTTTGGTATTTTTCGAGGCAGGGTTTCTCTGTGTAGCTTTGGCACCTTTCCTGGAACTCACTCGGTAGCCCAGGCTGGCCTTGAACTTACAGAGATCCGCCTGTTCCTGCCTCCCGAGTGCTGAGATTAAAGGTGTGTGCCACCACTGCCCGTCGAAAATGAATTATTTTATAAAGAAAAGTAAATGATTTAGAAGCCTTATAAATAGTTTAGGGAAAGGATAGTGAAACAGAAGTAAAATATCACCCTAAAATCCACCAGAAAATTCACAGAACAGATACAACTTGAGATCATCCACAGTCCTGGGTTTCATGAGAACATTGCTATGCTAGTACATAAGATGCTTTGAGCATGTTCATCCCTCAAGCTCTGCTTCCTCTCCCTCCCCATCTTATCAGTCACCTTCATTCCTTCAGAGGTTTCCTTACACTTTCAATGTCATACATACACATATAATTTGATGCACCACTCTAAAATCTAGGCCCCAGAAACAAGAGAAAGCACTTGACATTTGTCTCTCACGCTGAACTCAACTCCTACCCCCTCCACCTCCCCCTAAAGGCCCTATTTTGCTGGCTAGCTTTCTATCAACTTGACACTCGCCGAAGTCAACTGAGAGGACAGAACCTCAATTCAGAAAATGTTTCCATAAGAATGGGATGTAAACAGTGTGGAGCATTTTCTTAACCAGTGATTGATGAGGGAGGGACCAGTTCATTGTGGGTGGTGCCACCCCTGGGCTGGTGGTCCTGGTTCTATAAGAAAGCAGGTTGGGCAGTCCATGAGGAGCAAGCCAGTAAGCAGTACCCCTCCATGGCTTCTATATCAGCTTTTGCCTCTGGGTTCCTGCTCTGTCTGAGTTCCTGTCCTGACTTCCTTCCGTGATGAACAGTGATACGGAAGTTGTCTTAGTTAGGGTTTCTGTTCCTGTGAAGAGACACCATGACCACAGCAATTCTTATAAAGGAAAGCATTTCATTGGGTGGCTTACAGTTCAGAGGTTTAGTTCATTATCATCAAGGCGGGACATGGTGGCATGCAGGCAGATATGGCGCTGGAGAAGGAGCTGAGAGTTTTACATCTTGATATAAGCAACAGGAAGTAAACTGTGATATTTGGCATGGCTTGAGCGTATATGAGACCTCAAAGCCCACCTCCACGGTTACAAACTTCTTCCAACAAGACCTCTAACAAAGCCACACCTCCCAGTAGTGTCATTCCCTATGAGCTTATGGGGGCCAATTACATTCAAACTACTACAGAAGTTTAAGCCAAATAAACCCTTTCCTCCCCAAGTTGCTTTTGGTCATGGGGTTTTGTCACAGCAACAGTATCCCTAACTAAGACATCTATGTTAAAGATTCTTCAAGGCTGATTGACAGATTCAACTTCTGTGAATGGGGAGAGCTGGAGTGCCAAATTATCTTGCACTGTCTTCAGCCCCCTTAGAAACCATTCAGTGCTCACCTCTGAGTTTAACCAAGCACCATCCTTATGGCCCTTGGGTAAATGCTTTTGGATTATACTCATGAGCCACACACTTCCACCAACCAGAGATTAAGAATGTCATGAGAGGCAGCATCTAAATCCTGTAGCAGAGACTAGGGTTAGCACCACTCACAGTGGCTGGGCCCTCACACATCAATTATCAAGAAAATGTGTGACCGAGTTATCTATAGCCAATCTTATGAAAACACTTTCTCAACTGAGTGTCCTCTCTTCTCAAATCAAAGTGAGCCAGTCTCAGAAAGACAATTATCATATATGTTCTCTCATTCATGATTCCTAGATTTTATATAGATCTGTAAAATCATGTATGACATGAAAATAGACTTGCCACCCTCGAGGGGACAAAGGAACTAATGGGAGAGAGGAAGAATAGTGGGTGTGGGGAGAACACACCCAACATACAATATATACTAGTATGGATTTTACAATTATAATAAAATTATAAATGTGCACATGACTATTGTTTGAGGTGTTAGATTATATCCTGACAGTAACTCCCTAGATATAAAATAAATACTGTCCTCAGATACCACCCACCACAGGTTCCTGGCTTTGCTCATAAGAAGTCCCAGTTTTTACTGTGTCGGGAAGTCACTTTTGTTAGCCTGTGACAACATGCCAGGCAGAACAACTTAAAGGAGTTCTGTCAGCTTGGAGCTTCAGAGGGTTTCGGTCCATCGTACTAGGGAAGCCCAGCTTCATCCAAGGTGGATGGAATGAGCAGTGAGGCTTTCCAGATCCTAGAGGACCAGGAAGCAGAGAGCGTGGCCAGAACCCTGTGAGTAAAACAGTCAAAGGCCCACCCTGGGGACCTACTGATAGTCCATTCCTCTAAAACTTCCACAACCTTTAAAGTATCCGTGTAAACTTGGGACCAAGCATTCAAAACAGCCTGTAGGGAACATCTCAAGCTGAAACTGTAACAGGTCTCTTTTTTCCTTTACCTGATTTCCAGCTGTCCTAGCTTGCTTTCTGAAGCTGTGATAAACACCATGACAAATAGCAACTTAGGGTAGGAAAGGGTTTATTTGACTTACAGGTTACGGCCCACCATTGTGAGAAGCCAAAGCAGGAACCTAGAGGCAGGAACTGAAACAGAAACCATGAAGGAGTGCTGCTTACTGACTTGATCAGTGAACTTTCTTATACAAACCAGACCCACAAGCTAGGGATGACACTGCCCACAGTGAGCTGGGCCCCCCTACATCAGTTAGCAATTAAGAAAATGCCTCACAGACATGGCCAAAGGCCAGCCCAATGGAGGCCATTTCTCAACTGATGCTCCGTTTCCAAGTGTGCTTGGAAGCTTACTATAATAACAGTAACTATGAGCATTACTATATACTTTCCCCTTTCTTCAGTATGATAGTTTGAAAAAAATGACCTCTTTTTAGATGTTACTTTATTTTCTCTGATTAAAAATAAAGTGTTCTGTGTATGTATTACCATTCACACACCTCCATTTGTAGATAATGTCAGCTTTAGGACCATTTTTCTATTGGTAAGTTTATCTTTCTCATAGGAATTCATAAGAGCAATTTTAAAAACTAAATTATATTTTTATTTTACTTCTTTTTGGAAATTCTTTTCCTTGACAGTCTTTCCCATTAAAACTAGACCATGAAAACAAGACTTAGTGTTTCAGTAATGTCTAAAAAGAAAATAAAAATTCAAATTCTTGAATTTGAGCTCCAAAACAGACACTTGATAGCTACAGTACAGATGATAATCTCTGAAGTCATAAGACCATTGAGTGTAAATGTCAGGTTTTAAGCCAGGAAAATATCAAGCGCCAAAGCCTGACACATTTACTGCATAAAGTTTATACTCAGTGGAATTAAAGAAAATCCAAGATGATAAAAGGGCTGATTCCTCTTTCAAAGTGAATTAAATAAAAGTCACTCAGTGTCTGACATTCAGACAGATTCAAAGATCTGATTGCAAAACACTGGAATTTTTCTGTGTGAATTCAGCCCATGCCCAGCGTCACTGAATGACACGCGTACTGGATCTCAGAAGCACACATTCTATGTGAGAATGCAGAACAGAAGGGAAGCTCCCACTGGGCTAGTCTGGTGATTCCAAGAGTGGAGACCTTGGCCTTTCCTGCAAGATGAAACCAAGAAAGCATCAAGACTCGTCTGAAGTCCCTAGACCAAGAAAGACATGGGAGGAACTAAGCATAAAAGGGTTCTACAGGAATCTGTCACCTTCTTAAGTCAAAGAAACAGCTGAGAGGCTCAGGGGAATCAGCTCAAAGCCACACCTTCCTCAGACGGAGCATCAACTGTGTGAACCATGAGCTGTGACCAGAGGCCATAAATGTCAGCAGAAGATGCAGCGAATTAGAGGCTGCCAAAGAAAGTGCCATGTACACCTCCATGCATGCCCTAGTGTAAAACACCCAAAGACCAGATCATCCTCCTTCTACCTATGCCAAGAACCTTTCCAACCACCTAGAACACGCCTAGAGCACTGTGGTGGTTTGAATAAGGATGACACCCATAGGATCATAGATTTGATCTATGTCACCAGACAGTGGCACTATTTGAAAAGATTAGGAAATGTAGCCTTGTTGGAGGAAGTGTGTCACTGGGGGGTGGGCTTTGAGGTTTCAGAAGTCCATGCCAAGCCTGGGGTCTCTCTCTCTCTCTCTCTCTCTCTCTCTGTCTCTCTGTCTCTGTCTCTCTCTGTCTCTCTCTCTGTCTCTCTCTCTCT
>LZPO01008173.1:53930-66063 GCA_001675575.1 Neotoma lepida | reverse complement strand
ATGGGAGAAAATGGTCCATCAATAAAGCAGGTAGCAACCATGACAAATATCTTATTGAATATGAAGTGTGAGGAGGTTTTCTGACCTGCAGACTTGGAATAGGCAATGTTCCAGTGTATGATGGACAGACAGAGGAGGTCTTTTTATAGACTTTCTAGAAGTGACCATTTGACTTCTCACCCTNAAAACTGAGAAGATTGTTGGCCACTTCTGACAGCATGCTTTGTGCCAAGCATGTATAAGGCGTATTACATACACTATCATCTCACAAAGANTTAAGTTTAAAGATTGTCACTAGGCATGGTGGAACATACCTTTAATCCCAGTACTCAGGTNACAGAGACAGGCAGACCTCTGTTAGTTCAAGGCTAGCCTGATCTCCACAGAGANTTCCAGGCCAACCAGAGCCACACAGTAAGAACCCTTCTCAAAAAACCCAGANCAAAAAAAGGTTGTCGGAGCTAAAACAAATTACCTGATGAAAGATTCATAANACAAAAGAGTCAGGTAAACCCGAAGGCCAGGCCCCTCCACTTTACCACTACTCCAAATATGCTCTTACCNAAAGAGGATAAATCAGTTCTCCACCACGTGGGTGTACAAAGAGAGTGACGCTCTGCCCTGCCCTCTGTAGTTCACAGTGTTTTCATCATGAGTCCCTACTGCCTGGGCAGCAAGAGACAAAAGTACTAAGAGTCACTTTGGTTAAAGCTTCCTGCAACCCAGTGATTTGAACTGGTGTCTCTGTGAGGCGCCACCATGCATCAAGNCTCGAGGCCTAGAGTGTGGTTTAAATGGCACTACCTCATCTCTGGAGAGTAAATATTCTGAATTTTCTTCTTGATATGTTCATGGGAGAATAAAGGGTCTTAGACAACTTCCTGATGCTCTCCAGAATGCCTGGTTTTCAAGATTGTGATCTTAAAGATAATTTACAAACTAGGGCAATATATTAACATATACTGTATGAATATCTGCACAAATATAGAAATAGATTTTATATAGAGAGAAATAAGATAGATACGAGAAAGAGAGATAGAGTTTGAAGAGATGAATCACAGTTAGGAGCACCAGCTGCTTTTATAAAGGACCAGGGTCCAGTTCCCAACACCCACATTGTGGCTCACAACCATCTGTAACTCCAGTTCTAGGCGACTCAACATCCTCTTCTGACCTTCTCAGGCACCTGACACACATGTGGTGCTTATGCATACATACAGGCCAAAACAAAACATTCACACACATAAAATAACAATAAATCTTTGTTTGAAAAGTGAGAGGGAGAACAAGATAAAGCTAGATACATTTCCCTCACATGCTTCCCACTAAGGTAACAAGACCAGTATTGACACTCTAGTACATATCTTTCCATACTTGCATCCACATATACAAGCACACCAACATAAAGATATGAGTAGAGATTTTTATATGATTGAACAAACTAAGCATATTCTCAATAGCTTGCTTTTCTCGTTTAATAATATTAAGACTTGTCAAATTGCCTTTTTTAAAAAAAGGTTCCATGCAGATATTAACAGTTATGAGCACTTCAGAAATGGATTTATATAAACAATGAATACAATTACAGTACTAGATTAATGTAAAATTCATCACTGCCCTACAGGGAAATAAAGTCATAACTTTGGGGTTATCTTCTTTACCATACAGGTAAAAAAAGAACTAATAAATGTAATCGCTTCCTAGAGTCCCAAAGGGTAGGCTCTAGCTTTTTGCCAGGCTGTGAGACATTTGGCCTTAGTCCACTGTAANCATCAGTGAGCCAAATCTCCTCACAGCAGGGAGAAAGATAGACCTTCGGGCTGCCTAGAAAATGCTTTAGCAGGATGCTAAAGTCAGACTTTTCTCCTTATCTCCAAGTTTAGGATGGATTTCCTGAACAATAGATGATGGGTACCCTTCTAGACTAACTAATATGAANAATACAGCTCAAATTCACTTTTCAAAGTGGAACCATCAATGTGCAGTAAAAATGTTTTATAAACATTCCAACAATCCCACTATTGATGATTGGTGATCATGGGGGTTTGTTTCCAAGGTTCTGGCCACTGCTGTTTTAATATCTTCATATACATGTCTCAGTACTAATAACTCCATCCTGGAAGGCAGTCCCCAAAGCAGGGAGAGCCAACCAAGGAAATAGATGTAAGTTAATACTCCTTCATGCTGTCTTCTAAGTNCTGGCTCGGGATATAGTTCTGTGTATATTTTTAACCTAGTTAAAATAATCCTAACAGAATTGAAAACATTGATATGTGATGAGCTATAGCCATCTCAGGAAACGATATGTGAGTTTCCTGCCAAAAAGTGAATGGTTATGATTAATGTGGCTTTAAGGATTATCTGGTGCGTGGGGCTTTGTAGAACGAGTCTACACCCACTTACTCTTCTATGTACCATACGAGCTGACACAGCACGAGGCNTTCATCAGATGAGGATGCCCAATCTAGAACTTGCCAGAAGGAAGAACACCATCAAAATAAATGTCTTTATAGAAATTATTTAACCTTGGGTTTTCTGCTATACCACAGAAAATAGACTAAGATACCACAATGACCCAACAATTACACACCTGGATATATACTTAAGATAAGGAAAACATATCCACAAAAAAACTCATGCATGAATGATCAAGTATGATACTCACAAGAGCCAAAAGGTAGAAACAACTGGGTGGATACCTGACAGATGCATGGACCAGATATGAAACTCATGCCGCAATACAAGGGAAGAATACGGTGCTACATGAACCATGAAAACATGACACTACGTATGAGAAGCCAGACTCCAAAGGCCATGCTCCAAGATTCCGTTCATAGGAAACTTTCAGGATATGCAAATCCACAGAGATAGGAAGTTGGTGGTTGTCAGAGGTAGAGGAANGGGGCATGGTGAATGACAAGTTAATATGAGAGTGGAGGTTTTCAGGGGTCAAAATCTGGCATCAGGGGACAGGGGTATGTTTTATAAAGCATTTTAAACCATTGAATTATACATTTTAAAATGATTGTGTGGTATGTGAGTGTGGTTTTGTTGTTGTTGTTTTCTTAAGGACAGTGAGAAGTTTTAACTGGAAACTAGGCTCAGAATGGCCAGTCATGNGCTAGAGAGATGGTTCAGTGGTTAAAGTATTCAGCCCATAAGCAAGCATGAGGAGTTCGGATCCCCAAAACCCACATAAATGCCAGGCTGCCTGCCTGTAATTCTAGCACCAGGAAACAGAGACGGGAGATCTCCAGAGCAAGCTGACTAACGAGAATAGTCATCTCCAAGAGCTCCGGGTTTGGTTNAGAGAATCTGCTTTGGTGAATGTGGAAGGGCCATGGAGGAGGATTTCTGACTTCAGCTTGGTCAGGCTTCCACACACAGGTACACACACACACACACACACACACACACACACACACACACACACCATGAACCTACACATGAAAATAGAATATAGTTATTCTATATATACTATATGTATATTCTATATATATGTATTTTATTTGTATATATATATATAATTTTTTAATGAAGAATGGTCATACATGGGCAAAGTTGCTCCATTCTTGCCTTAAACCTCGGGGAACTCTCCTGTCCTTGCAGTCTGAAGAAGACGTTCAAAACTTGAATTACATGAATAGGATGAGATGCATTTTATTTCATTCTCCTTGGCCANNCAGAGCTTTTCCAGCAAAGAATGGAGGATCAAAGTCCATGAAGCTACAGAGTTCAGATCCTGCTCTGCACCCCCTCGCACACCAAGCTCTATCAACGCAGCCCAGTTCTTTTTCTTTTATGAACCGTGCTGCTTATTAAATGAATGTCCCTGGCCCCAAACAGCCCCTCGATGGTCTGGTGCGCAGTCCTGGGGCAGGGACTCTGCAAACTGCCCTCTGCTGGTTACTCCATCCTGAGCTTTTCCAACAGGAAGCACAAGGGAGAAGCGCAGGGCTGAAGGCACAGTTGGCTTCACGCTGGTATCTGTCAGGTTACTGACTGCTTGCTGGCCCCTTGAGTGTCGCCTNACAAAGTCTGGTGGGTCCCACAGCAGCATCTCCTCCAAGGGCTGGAACTGAATCTTGCTTCTAGNTTTTCTAACATATCCAGGAACAGTCTGAAGCAGCTCTCAAACTCGCAGCCCTAGCTAACTAACACCCCTGTGGGGATGCTCAGTTTTCTACCCTTTAGATTCTAACCCTCTCTTTCCAGTGCCAGGGCTGGCTGGTGGCTGCTCCGTGAAGGGGCCACTTCTGCGACACCCATTCCCATTTTCAGTCACCAAGTTAACAACATTATACCTAGCTCACAATTCTGCATTTAAATTCCCTCTGTTCCAAGAACTTGGGTGGTTCATCCACATCGTCACATGTTAGCAGCACTTTTTACATGTACATGACATACCTGTATGTGTGTGTATGGGGGGCAGGGTTCTCCAAGGGAGATTGGGCTGTTTCTACCTATTGGTTACTGTGAACAGCACAGATAGGAATTGACAAAAGTCAAATGCAAAAAGCCACATATGGTATGAGTCTGCTCGTAAGAAATACCCAGAAAGGTATTAAAGGTATTGTTGAAACTAAATGGTGATTTCCAAATCAGTGACAGGAATCAGTGGGGAGCAACTTCGTAAGAGGTGTGAGGCTCCCTTCTGGGATAACAAAAATGTTCTGGACCTGGGCAGAGAAGGTTGTACAATACCATGAAAGTACTAAGACAGCTAGTTTATATGATGTCAAGTAGGCATTAGTAAACATAAGTGGAGTGTATGTCTCTGGTCTCTTGATTGGACCTTGACTAGCACATGAGCCTTCCCTCCAAAACCAAGTTTATTTTTGCAACCCGAGTCACAGTGTTCTCACCAGCCCTTCTTGTCTACTCTTCCAGAGGTGAGTCATTGTCTTGTCCTGGGAGGAACAGTAAAATAGCCACACATGACTACTTTAGTTTTGATTAAATGGAAGCTTTGGTTCCACAGTGGCATGGCCATATTTCGAATGTCATTGTCCAGTGACTCATGACTAGTGTCAAGCTGCACATGATAGTTCCATCGGTGTAAAAAGTTCTAATCATTCATCCTCACCTCACTGGAGCTGTTCTGTCCAACAACCTTCTGCCTGTCCATCACATCCCTCCTGAACCTATATGGGAAAAGAGGAAAGGGTGTTTAGATCAGGGACNCAGCATGGCAGTTTTATTCACTTAATTCTCCCATAGCTTCAGTCCAGCAACTCAGCTCTCACCAATGCCTTCTCCCTAAATGTGTCTCAATAACTGCACAGCTGTTTTGCTTACACATTAATTTTTCCTATAAAACTACAAACTATGGACTGGGTGATGCCTCGGTTTATAAAGCCCTTGCCTTGTCTTACAAGTGTTAGGACCTGAGATTGTATCCCCGGAAGCCAAATAGAAATGTGAAGCCCTATGGCACAGGCTTCTCCTCCCAGAGATGATGAGATGAGAGGTAGACACAGGAAAATCCCTAGGAGCTCACTGGCCAGCTAGGCTAGCCTGCCTGGCAACATTCAGGTCAATGAGAGACCCTATCTCAAACAAAAGTTGGAAGGCACTTGAGGTTGTCCTCTGATCTACACACACACACATGCTCATATGTGTGTGTGTGTGTGTGTGTGTGTGTGTGTGTGTGTGTGTGTGTACTCTAGGGCAGAGGTCTGAGGTTTGTCACGCACACTCTCATGTCCAGCAGTGTACTCCTTGAGCACTCACTAAGTAACTTGCTGATTGAACGTCTGAAGAGGCTAGCTCTGGTTTCAAGGGATCAACTCCAAACTGAAAAAATAGATCCTCTNCCAGCACAGTGGTATTACCCGGCCTAAGTAAACAGGAGTGATTTGCAGTTTTCTGCTCCCATGGCTTCTTCTGGATTTTAGATTTTTAATGAGGACACCACTTCAAAAACATTCCTAGTGGGTACAGCCCAACAGCTCCAGGAGAAGATGGTGAGCTCCCTGATGAAAGCCAGCCCACACTGTCCTCTGTGTTTCTGGGTCACAGATCAATTCCAAAATCAACGCAGAAGGATACAAAACAAGCAATGTCCCTCCCGAGACACTCTNTGTGTACTTTCTATCCTGTCGTGGCTTTCAGAGAAAACCCCAAGAGTTAAAATGGAAAGTTCCAGTTGTCCAACAGATGATCAACAGTCTTGAATGAGTTTTTGCAAATACAGTCAGATTTTAAAATATTGGTCTGGCAAAAAACCTTCCAAATCCTTCCTTCTGGCTTTCTGAGATGCACAGTATGCAATTAACATCTACAGTATCTGCATTAATTTAAGCTCGGTGGAATGAAATCCTTCTTCTTCAAGCAAAAAGGCAGGAAAAGATTCATCATTTAATGATAAGAGTTGGAGATGCACTCAGGAAGCTGAGGCAGAAGGATTGCTGTGAGCATTTTGCCTGTTTGCACACTATGTTTACGTGTATTAAGTCACTGGGTGATGCGCCACTAATATGAGTAATGTTTATATTTTACATACCACTTAAAATTAAATTTGAATTTTCATTTAAAAATTAGTCTGAAAGTTGAAACAATTTCCTCAGTATTTATGAATACATTTTCAGGAAACTGCTGATTCCCGTAGGTCATCGGTTGTTTGCTGTTGTTTTGTTTTTCTGCATTGGTCTGGTGAGTGGTTTTCTTCCTACANTCCTTCATGCACCATCTCGTCATGCTGCATTTAAAATGGCACACTCCTTTAATCCCAGCACTTGGGAGGCAGCGGCAGGCAGATCTCTGTGAGAGGCCAGTCTGGTCCAGGACAGCCAGGGATACACAGAGAAGCCCTGTCTCAAAAAACCTAAACAAACAAATAAATAAATACGTAAGTGGGAATGATCAGGGTGTGTGTATGCTAGGGTAACAAACTCATCTTTGCTAAGCAGAGGAGTGATAAAATATCAAGATAAATGGGTGAGCAAGTGATAAGACACCTGGAAGACCCAGTATCAGCGTTTGGACCTTTGAGCCAATCCTTGCTGGTCCACTCTTGTGTCTTACCTGTGCTCCTCAGTCACTATCTTTTCTTGCCAAGCTTACATCGTGTCTTCCTTCCTTCTTTAAGCCATGTTTGTCCACCTTTCAGATCAGTAAAGTCATTGTAGGAATCCAAGTGGTAAACTGAGGCAGACCCTTATAGTCTATTGGAGTCCTCTTACACCCTCTGGCTGATNATTTCTGTGCCCACAGGCTGGTCTCAGGCTATTTTGTCAACAGCTGCATCTTTTTGACTAGAGATCCTCTCCCAGAACAAAACAAACAGACAAGCAAAGAAGTATCAGGGTATTAACTAGCTTTTGCATAGCTGTGATTATAATATCTCAAGGAACTACTGAAAGGAGGAACAGTTGAATTGGGTTTACAGTTTCAGGGGGTGTAAATCCATAGTGGTGGGAAGGCACAGTGAAGCAGCCCNGTCGGTGGCAGTGGGGTGTGCAGTGAAAGCTGCTCGCACCATGGCAGAGAAGGAAGCAGAAATCGAGACAGAGTTAGGATAGAAATAATGAACTCCCACAGGCCCTCCACCAGTGTCCTACATCAGCCAACCAGGACTCCCTTCCTGAAGATTCCACAGCCTCCCAAAAGAGTACCATCATCTGGGGAGCAAGCATTCAAAACATGAGCTCGGGGTGGATGAGGGGGACTGTAGATCCAACTCCAGCGCTCTTCCTGAAAGGAGCCCCTATCCGTAGATGATGACATTGGTATGTGGTACCCAGTTCCCTCACCCCTCAGGTGAGATGCTTTAAAACACATCTTCTAAATGGCTCCCAGAGTTCTCCAGTGGGATGAAGCGATAGCTTTTAAGGTAGTTGCTTGGGTTAATGGCTTTCTTCCCTTCCCTCACTTACCCACTGGAGTTTAACGGGATTGTCTCCCAGATAAACTACTCATACTTAAGTCTGCTTCAAGAGCCTTTTCTGTGGATTCTAAATTAAGACATCTGTTGATGGTTATTTGCCAATAATAGCCCATGTCAGAGACAGCATTCCAAGTGCTTCATGCATAGTAAGCCACATACACACTGCACTGTTGGATAAGATGGATGCTATAGTCACTGGTTTCATAGTTCTGAAAGGAAATCTGGAGCACAAAGANGTAGAATAGCCACCATTTGAGCCTAGCCAACATGGCTTCAGAGCCTATGTGCTTATGGTATGCTGTGCCGTGCTGCCTCAGGTAAGTCTTTGAGAAACAAACTAATAGAACATAAAAGGTAGAAAATCAGAAACCTGGGCATCACGGCAACTGATTAATAAATCTTGGCAGCATGAAAGAGGAAGAACTGTCTGGGATATTTAATAGATCCAGTACAGAGAAGGAAGTAAAGAATAGTGCGGAGACAGTGGGAGGCAGACCCCCACAGAAGAATGTACACCTGCCTCTAACCTCTGTGGACAGCACACACAGACACATAATTAAAAGTAATAAAAACAAATCTTAAAAAAAGAAGACTGAGCAGCTGAAGGAGCTTGCTGTGTAACCCTGGTGATCTGAGTTAGATCCCAAAATCCACATAAAGGTGAAAGGAGAGAACACACTCGTTAGAGTTGTCCTTAGACCTCCAAAGACACACCACAGTGTGCATGCAAATGTGTGCATGCGCTCACATGTGCACACTCACACATGCACACGCACACACACACTAATAAATATTTTTTAAATTTTTATCATATTTATTTTAGGTAAACACAAAATGACATTTTTATAGCTTTTGAAAACATCCTTAGTGTTGTTTATGCCCTCCCTCTTCTAAGCTAGAACATCCCCTGCTTTTTTCCCATTTCCCCTCCATAGCACCTGTGTCCTACTACCCCATTCTCTAGAGCTTGCTCTTTCTGGCCCCAGGGTCCCTTTTTACTTTCCTGGTATCTATTATAGTTACATACTCACATCTGAAGATTAGGAGCTAAGATCCACAGATAAGACAAATGTGACATTTGTCTTTCTGCCTCTGGTTACCTCACTCAATATGTTTTCTTGTTTTATCCATTTACCTGCAAATTTTTACTTTTTCTTTANGGCTAAATAATATCCCTTTGTGTATATGCACCACACTTTCATTATCTATTCCTTGGTTGAAGGACCCATAGGTTGTTTCTATTTCCTAGATACTGTAAATAAAGCAGCAATGAGCTTAGCTGAGCAAGTACCTGTGGAGTAGGATGTCCAGTGCTTTGGACAGAGGCCAAGGAGTGGTATAGCCGGGTCATACTATAGATTTATTTTTTAGCTTTTGGAGGGTTCTCCGCATTGATTTCCAGAGTGGCCACACCAGAGTGCATCCTCCCCAACACATTGAGAGTGCCCTGCACCCTCCAGCATTTGTTGTCGGTTGTTTTCTTGATGTTAGGGGTGAGATGAACTCATGAGTTGTTTTAATTTACATTTCTCTAATTGCTAAGGCCATCGAGCACTTTCATTTCCTGGTCATTTTTACTTCTTTTCAGAGCTCTGGGTTTGGCTCTGTAGCACAATTTTTTAATTGGATCATTTGTTCCTTGAGTCTTTGTTTTTTGAGTTCTTTGTACGATTTGGATATCAGTCCTCTAACAAATGTATATATATAGCTGGCCACAATTCTCTCCCACTCTGTGAGTTTCTCCTTCATTCAATGGATTGCTTCCTTTGTTATACGAAAGTGTCTCAGTTTTATAAGGTCCCATTTGTCAATTACTGACCTTAATTCCTAAGCAACCGGNGTCTTATTCAGAAAGTCCTTTTTACACTGTCCTTGGAGGGTCCTGCCTGTGTTTTCTTCTAGCAGTCTCAGAACTTCAGGTTTCACACTGGGGTCTGTGATCTCTTGGATTTTGTGCAAGATAACAGATATGAGTCTAATTTCATTCTTAAAGGATGCGCACAATAGAAGGCTGGTAAAGATCACAAAGGAGAGACTAAACCAGGAGGGTGAGACTGTAAAAGGAGGAGGGAGATGGCCTTAATTACAAAGGGAGCTCTTGAGTCTAGAGAACTAAGAATAACCCNCCATACAGTGTGACTTGCTGAATATTTAGAAAATACGTGCTGAACACCTACTGTGTGCCAAGCCTCATGCTGGAAATCTGTGTCTCATGTGAGCTATACTCTCTGGAAATGTACAGAAGTGAGTTGGCAAAATTCAGGGTGGAACTTTATCTCAGGAAGGCACTGGAGGCGAGTCAGCCAGAGGATTCTGGCCGGTGAGAACAGCTTAATAAACTACACTNTATCAAAAGTAGAAACTTCNATTCTTCGAAAGGCCATGTGGAGAGAGAGGAGATGCAAGCTGCAGGCGGAGAGAAAGCGACTGCGGAACACTTAGACAAAGGATGGGGGCCTGGACTTTCACATCTCTCAAAATCAATTGATAGGGACTGTAAGAAAGCTGTTGGATGTGTTTGCCTCACAACCATGAAGACCTGGTACTGGATCCCCAGAACCCATGTTAAAGATGCTGTGTGTGGCGGTGCACACTTGTAATCTCTTCAGTGGTGAGACAGGAGTTGGAGACAGGCAGATTCCTGGACACTTCCATGTCGGGTCAGCTAGCCTAGCTCACTTGGCAAAGTTCCAGGCCACTGAGAGCCCCTGTCTCAAAAGGTGGAAAGTTCCTTCAGATCAACAGCAGAGGCTGTGACACACAAACANACATACAGACACACACACATACACATACACGAGCATACAAACGTGTGTGCACATCCACACAATAAAAAGTAAAAATTTTAAAAATTCAATTAGAAGATAAATAAAAGAAATGAAAGGCATGCCAGGGGCATGTATGTATCTAATAAACACATGAAGAGACATTCAAATCAGCCAGTAGGGAAAGGCAGTTAAAACCACAGTAAGGTAGTTTTACAGACCTCTTGGGATTGCCAAAACCGCACAAATACAATACCTGGTGGGTCACAGGTGTCAGGATTCTTGGGACTTTGCTCCATCTGCTTTTGGTTGCTGCATTACACTTCATTTAAAATATTTTGTCACACTTGTTTGTTTATGTTTGTGTGTGTGTGTGTGTGTGTGNGTGTGTGTGTGTGTGTGTGTGTGTGTGTGTGTGTAGGTCAGAGGACAACTTCCAGGTCTTGATTCTCTACTTCCACCATGTGGCTCTGGGGACTGAATTCAGGTTGTCAGGCTTGGTGACAAGTGCCTTTACCTAACCTTGTATTTCCTATTAGCTTACAGTCAAAGCGCTAGCAACCACCCTGCTGAGCAGAGATCAGGAGGCACAGAGGGATGAGAGACTTAGCACACATTCTCTGCTCCAGCAAGTCAGAAATGAAAAGGCAGAGCAGGTCATCATCTACATGGAAGAAAGTTGGCAGTTGAGGTGAACACCCACTGCTTGCTGGACAAGGGAAACAAGTGCCTGCTGCTGCTTCCTATGCAGCCTGCTGCTGCTCCCTATGCAGCCCGGTGGGTATGGAAGATGATGGGGAGCCCTGATCTCTTTTAAGAAAATATTTCCGTTCTCTATTGGCAGCAAAGCCACCACTTTACAGAGAAATCCAAGAGTGTGAGTAGGAAGCCAGTTGCCAGCACCTCAGTTAGTCAGGGACAAAGCCGAGATTCAGAGCCATTTCGTCTGANTCCAAGGCCGACCCTCCTGAGGCNAGCTGCGTCTCTCCAGCTAACAGCTTCAGACAGCCATTGGCTAACAACTCCAGGGAAAGCTGGACTGGCAGGAGAGGAAGTGTGATTCAATTGATCCTTCCCACCATCATGTGGATTCTGAACACAAGTTTGGACAGATTAAACCTTTTGAGTTCATATTTGGAAAACTATATTGCCTGCGGACACTGCCTTTCATTAATACACACTTTCAAGTACACTTGATCCTCACACAATCCTATGAAAAGGTAAGGCTGGCTTTGTTAAAAACCATTTATTTAAAAATGAGGCTGGTGAGATTAAGTGCCTTGCCAAAGATGACATGGTTCACAGTGGAGGCGGGACTGGGGTGAGGAGCCACATTCTCTATGGGAAGCCNTTTTTCCTTTTTGTTGTTCTCTTCGTGTGTTTGTGTGTGTGATGTGTTCATGTGCGTATGTGTGTTTGCACATGTGTGTGTGCGCACGTGCAGGAGTGCATGTGGAGACAGAGGTTGAAACGAGAAATT
>LZPO01008173.1:21162-37612 GCA_001675575.1 Neotoma lepida | reverse complement strand
AGATGGTAAGAATGGAAGAAAGTTGACCTTTGGAGGCAAACTCGTGAAGATTAGATCAAGATACTTCTGCATTTTTTGTTTGTTTGTTTTGTTTTGTTTTGAGACAGGGTCTCTCAATGTAGCCTTGGCTGTCCTGGAACTCACAGAGATCCACCTGCCTCTGTGTCCTAAGTGCTGGGGTTAGAGGCATACATCATGACACCTGGTTACTTCTACAGTTTTTAAGATCTAGACTTGCTATGTATATGTTGTCCTCACAACAGAAGAGTACAATTGCATCCAGCACGTAGAGAAAAGTCAGTGATTAAGACCACTCCATGCTTTCATTTTTCTTTACTGTGCTGGGGATAGAAGCCAGGGTTCTGCATGTACTAGGCAAGTGCTGCACCACTGAGCACTGGCCATTCATTGTCCTGTGCTGCGTGTTCTTCCTGAGGCACAGAATACACAGATGGTCTCTGCAGCAATGCTGCACAGGTGAGCCAGCNGTGGCTTGGACTTCAGAAGCACCAGTGGTGCTGGAGAAGGGCTTTGGAAGTCTCAAAGCACTCAGTCTGCATCTGTTGTTGTTGNTGTTGCTTTGATTCAGTATTGGACCCCATTGTGTAGCATCCTTACCAGATGTTAAAACCTCTATTGATAAACCCCTCTGGCAGATGAGTCCATGTCAGACTAGTAAACCACTGCCTAGCCCCCTCCTCCACCACCTCCTCTTACTTCTCTTCTCCTTCTCTCTTTCCTCTACTTCCCCTTCTGTTGTTTCAGATGAATTGTCTCTCTCTACCNCAGCCTGCCCTCGGATGATCTGCCTGCCTCCACCTCCTGAGTGCTGGGATTACAGGCACACACCACATACAGGCTTAGGAGCTTCTTTTGTGTTCAGTAAGATGCTGTGGAACCTGTCTTTGATCCCGCCTCATTCCCACTTGCCTTTTCCTTCAAGAACCATCCATTCCTCATCCTGCTGAGGACTGACAGCTGAGAGTCTGCTGAGTCCCTAGAACAGCCTTTACTGGAGAGAATCACCTAAGCAAATGTCTTTTCTGGATACAAGGACCTATCCCGCTCGCTTCAACTCAGGACAGCACTCAAGACCATCCCCTGATAAGGACACAGAATTGGCTGAATATTTGTTGGGACTGTATTGTAGTTTGAAGTGTTCTTCCTGCTCACGTGACTCCTTCATTCCNCTCCTTCATGCCCCTACATTTCCCAATAAACTTCATATGTGGAAATCTCCATCTCAGAGGCAGCTCCCTGCCTTTGTTAATTGTAAATGTGCCATTGTGGAAAGATTAGCAGTCCTGATCGTAACTTGGAAGATGGATTGATTTGAGGAATCTACTCCACATGAGAGCCTTTCCGACCTTTGAAGGAAATTGCTGTGTTTGGGAGGAAGAGTCCCAACCTTTATAGCTTAGGAGAAGAAAAAGAGCCCTNCCCCCAAAAATGCAAAAGCAAGGAACCCAGGAGAGTGTGGTGGGGAGAAATTCATGCCTACACTAGCTGCCAAAGACAGCTAAGGCTATTTCTGCCCACAAGCCCAACTGGGTGGAGTCTGCTCCAGGGGCAACTTGCCATCTGCACTCCTGAAAACACCCTATGTCTGTCTTCTCTTGATACATAGAAATGGCACAAACTTCGTGCACTCAACAGCCAGTTCAGAAGTCTGGTGAAATCAGGGGTTCTGATTAGGGTCTCACAGAACCAAGTCAAGCTTTCTGTGGGGTTAAAGTACTGAAGGATCAGGGTGGGTGAGGGGGCAATCCTCTTCTAGGCTTATGCAGGTCGTTGGCAGAGTGTAGCTGTTTTGTGGCTGTGAAATCTATGTCCCCATTTCCAGGCTGGCAGTCAGCCAGCTTTTACTCTCTGCTGCTAAAGCTACTGCATGCCCTCCATATAGTCCCTCTTCTCTCAGGCCACCACTGCCATGAATTCCACTCATGAGGATCTCTCCACCGGGGCTGGCTAACCAGCAAGCACCAGGGATCCACTTAGCTCTGCTTCTCCACTGCTAGAATTACAAGCAGGGCTACCTAGCAGTTTTGACATGTTTCTGAGCATCAAACTCCCATCCTCATGCTGGCAAGGTAAGCATTTTACCAATGTAGACCTCTCTCCCAGCCCCTCAGTTCTCTCTGACCATCAGGTAGACAAAGCTCTCTGCTTTCCATGCAACTAGGTCTTTCTCATAGAATAATCTCCACATCTCATCACCTACTGTACAATGAGAACTAGCGTAGCATCAGGGTGCTAAGTCATTGTGTTTTCAGGCTCTGTGGATTACGGTGTGACATCTCTGGAAGGGTGTTTAGCAATCCTGCTTCTCACAACTCTCAAAAGGTCTGGAAAGTGCTTTATGTTTGCCATTCCAGTCAACCTCTTCCTCTGGCCCAAGCAATTCACCTTTTCTGTGCTTTCCTCCGACCTCTGTCTTAGCCCCCTCTTATATCCAGCAAATGATCTTGTCTCCCATTTCACACATGGGAGAAGCTAACTGTTCTAACTTCCCTGGACTTACACCAAATAGCTGCACACTAGGTGCTTAAAACATCAGAAATTGATCTTTCCATCATTCTGGAGACTAGAAGCCTCAAATGAAGCTGTTAAAAGGACCATGACCCCTGAGGGTTCTAGAGGATGCTTGGCTCCACACCTAGCATTTGGTGCTGCCAGCAATCTTTGGTACTGCTTGCTGCTTCAGTACGGTCACTGACNGACCCCAGAGGCTCACGTGTTTCAGGCTTGGCCCCCAGGGTGGTGTTATTGAGGAACCTTGAACACAAGGGACTCTAAGTCATTAGGGGTGAGCCCTTTCAAGGGACAGTGGGACCTTGGTCTCTTTCTCTTCCTCCTCTACTTCCTGGTGATGAGGTGAGGAATTTGCTTCTCCCAAGTGTCTGCTGCTACTCTCATCAGGCATCCCTGAAGGCAGTGTGCATACCTGCTCATCAGATGGGGCCATCTGTTTTCATGGGTATTTCATGGGAGGGATGGAAAGCTGATGATCACACACACACAGATTCATCACTCCATATCTACTGTCTCTCTCTCTCTCTNTGTGTATATATATAGTCACGTTCCTTCCATGTGTTTCTTTTTCCTGTTCTTTTATTTTTATATTGATTTGTATTTTATATATATATGTGTGTGTGTGTGATTTTCCTGCATGTGTGTCTATACACAAGTGTTTTGTCTGCATGCATGTCTGGGTACCTAGGGTGTTTCTAGTGCCAGCAGAGGTCAAAAGAGGCTATNAGATCCCCTAGAACTGGAGTTATAGATGGTCACTAATCAGCGTGGGGGTGCTGGGAACCAAACCCAGGTCCTCTACAAGGACAGCAAGTACTCTTAACCAATGAGCCATCCCCAGCCCNTTTTCTCTCTTCTTATAAAGGCCCCCTGACTGGTTAAGGAACACTTTAATTCAGTATAATCTCATCTTTGTTATATGTCAAAGACTATTTCCAAATTAGGACCCATTTGGGTATGAGGGGTTAAGAACCCCACTATACTTAGGGTGACATGAATCAGCTTATTGTTGATTTATTATATGAAGACCCCAATTCCATGGCTAGCAAAAGACCGGGTGATCAGTCATCTGCACTGACAACTCTGCACTTAGAATCACCACGGAAACACAACTCTGGGTATGTCTGAGGAGTGTTTGCTGGAAATTTACCTGAGAAGGCGAGACAGTCCTGGAATACTCAGACTAATAAAAGGACAAAGCGAGCACCAGCCTCCCTGGCTCTCTGCTTCCTGACTGGGAACGCAACATGACCAGCCGCCTGATGCTCCCACTGCTGTTTNGTCGCATCCTGAGAAGGACCACAGCTCCAACAGTGAGCCAGAATAAACCCTTTCTTCTTTAAGGTGCATTTGTCATGTATTTTGTCCCAGCAAGGAGACAAATAACTAATACAAACATACAAATTTGCATATTGAATATTTACATAAATTTAAGTCATAATTATTTTATTGGCATCAAAAACATTCTATTTAAATTTCATATAATTGTACTATATGAATTCAGATCATATCATTGCATGAATGAACACTAAAAACATTATTGATATTTAGCTTTCAAATTTTCATTATGATAAATTATACTTTGATAAGCATCGTGTTCTTTGTTTCCTTGGATCAAAACACAAACACTTCAGTTTCTTGATACTTGATGGAAGAACACCAGACGAGTGTGCAGAACAGACCATGGAAACATTGCAGGAAGGAGAGACGAGTAAACTCAGGCATTATGATGAAATCTCTCTTTCACCCTCGTCACCCACTTANCAGCCAGAACCAGAGAAATTCATCCAGGAGAAAAACCTACATGTGATACCTTGGCTACAATGCAAGTCAAGCCCCATCTACTCAGTGACATAAAAATTAATCTATTATCGATTACAGTTAGTCTATGTCTACGTCATCAGTGACAAGCCACATTTGAAAAACCTTCCAACTTCTCGGTTCATTCTCTCTACCATTCTGTCTGATCCTTACTCAGGTTCAAAACAGAACCTGAAGTCACTGGTGGGTCATCCCCTTATCCCCGCCCCCACTGAATATTGAGCTAAACTTCCATTCCTCTTCCTCTTCCTCTCCCCCCCCCTGGACAATGGGGTGCAAGGGTGCATGTTGCTTTGGAACCAAGGGACAACTGAGGTCCAGTACCTTTCAACACTATCTCCCAACGACTGAATAAAAAAACTCGTGTCAGTCAGGCCCGCAACCACCCTTCACATATACTCACATACATGGTTTCTCTATTTGATTTTTGAAGTTTTGTTCCGGGACAGGGCCTTGTTATGTAGCCCTGACTGGCCTGGCACTCCTTACATAGAGCAGGCTGGCCTCCAACTGGTAACTATCCTCCTGCCTCAGCCTCCCGAGTGCAGGAAGAAAGAAGAGCGCCAGCAGCTCAGCTTGCATATGGTTAAAGGGTTTAAAGTCCCACCCACAGGGGCATCTGGCTCCCTCTTCCCAGCTCACTTTCTCAGTTTGCAGCACAGCCAAGGGGCCTGCTCATCTGTCCTGCAAGCAAGCGCCTCCTCCTCGCCTAGCTCGTCGGTGGCCTCAGGTGGCAGCGTCCTGCCTGCCCTGGGGCGGCGCCTGGACACTGGTGTTCTAGGCTGGGGACGCCTGAGGTCGGCTAACTCAGGGTGAGGCGTGGAGCGCGCACTGGGCAGCAAGAGAGCGCCCTGGGAGCGCCGTGCCTGGAGCGATCGCTGGGACCCTGGGCTCAGAGAGGGGCCGCGGGGCACCCCAGTCCTGGGGATCCGGGCGGCGCCACCAGAGCGCCCACCTGCAGAGACCTCGCGATCGCTCCTGCGGGCTTCCCCGGGGCCACCTGGGCATTCTTGTCTTTCATCCCGGGTCGCAGTCGAGCTGGGGAACCGCTGACACCCGCTACCGCCCCGAGGCTCGCCCTCGCGGCAGCTCCCCACGGGCATGTTTCAGCGGGGTAGAGCCAGCATCCCCAAGCCTGCGCCCCGCAACCTGGAGGACCTGGACTCGGTGCAGCGCGTCCTGCTACACAGGTCAGTGCGGGCTCCCGGGATGCGGCCGGGCTGGGCGCAGAGGCGGGGTTCGGCTAAGAGCAGGGTTCCCCTCCCCGAGTAGGTGCTGAGGTGCCCCGAGTCGCTGAGACTCCAGCCCCGCGCCAATCGGCTCCGTGAGGCTCCCCTTAATAAAGCAAGGAAAGGACCACGTGAAGCAAAGCTGCCTCTCAAGGCGCTCTGCACTTTCTGCAGGAGGTTTGGGGCAAACGGAGAGCTTTGCCTGGACTTTGTGAGTGAAATTAGAAAGGATTTCTGTTTTAACAAATCTAATTTCACCCCACCCCCTACACGCCGCGGAACATTAACTGCACAACATAGGAGTTCTCCTAAGGAAGAGAACCTCAACTTTCCATCAGCTTATCCAACCCGATCTTTTATGCGAAACAGACTTAACAAAGATTAAAACCCACGCTGAAGGCGATGAGTCTATTGGTGAGAAAGGAATCCATGACGAGAACGAACTTGACTTGCAGAGTGAATGGATGAAATGCTTGGCACTTAACGTTGCTAACTCCGAAGGCCTGGTCTTATTGAGATAGGATGGGAGGGGGAGTTGCTTAGAAGTAAATGAAGGGTTTCTCTTGAATACGTTTGTGGTGAGGACGAGTACGCCAGCTTAGTAAATATCTGCCAGGGAGCTTTACGTGAGTTCTCTCATCTGTTAACGTTTCAAGTGACCCTTTTAAGTCTTTGTACAAAACCATATGAGCTGTAGAAAGTGTGAGGGAGGGGGCAGCGTTGTGCAAGGGGTTTTAAAATCGGGTTTCTTCGACTCCAGAGCTGTCTTCTGAAACTTCAAGTTTTTTGCACCCCACTCTCCACCCCGCTAGACAGCTGTTGCCATGTAAAATGAAATGCTGTCAAAGGAGGAGCTAAATTCCCAAGGACGGTTCCCCCTTGTGTTTGATAAAGTTACAATTCAGGAGTGCTCACTGTAAAGTCACTCACAGCATGATTTTGACCTAGCTGGGAGGGAAATTTGTCTTAAACACCCAAGATTTCATTGCAACAGAATTTCTTATTTTTCTTATTTGAAATGTCAAGTAAAAAGGAAAAAAAAACCCAAACTGATTAACACCTCAGAGCTTCAAATCCAAAGCACAAGCCTGCCTGAATGAAGCAGGGCAAAAGAAAAGGTTTAAACTCTAGTCCTCAGCCTGAGGTGGTCATTTCAGAATGAGTAGTTCCGGAATACACCTGCCCAGCATTAGAATGAAAGCTACTTCGTCTGAATTACATAATAACTGCTACCATCTGCGAGGGCGGCCAGAGGAATCTAAACACAGTTTGTCAGTACCACGGCTAACAGTGATTTCTTTTTAACAGAATATGGAAGTCTTTTCATCTTTGCAATGCATTGATTTTTGTGTGTTCTATTATTCTGTGTTTTATTGTCACTTTGTGTTTTCAAAACACCTGTTTAAAAATTGGTGACATATCAAAGTTTCTCTCTCACTTGATGAGGATATATTTTCACACACATTCATACTTTTCAAATACTTTTTGCTTACGTATATAAAGCTTTGCATAGATANAATAGAAATACTCTTTCAATCATATTCATCCATTTATTGTCATTCTCATGAACCAGACCAGTGCATAAATCTGTGTTTTAAAGTTGTTTTGGCAATATTTTTATGTTTTCCTTTTAGAAACATCTCTTGCTTATGTAGGCAACCCTATCTAATCCCAGTGGGTTGCACACACACTCAAGGACTTGAAAATAGGAGGCTGAGAGCTAGAGAAGGGTTTTAGCAGGGAGGGGGCGAGACAGGATAACAGGGTGTGAGAGAGCCTAAAATTCAGTATAGACAGATGAAGCNGTCAAAGAATAAAAAGAAATAAATACCTTGTAAGTCATCCACAAAATTTTGGCAAATGCTTTAAAGAGACCAGGCCACAAGAAACTCAGACTGAAGAAAACACTAGGCTATTTCATTTTATTTTTATGTTTAAATTTAAAAGCTAGTCTTTCGGTTGTTGGTTGTTAATTACTTGTGTATTTTCCATTGCAAATATGATTTTCAAAACCTACAGCACTGAATTGCTTAACTGCTGAAAAAGTACTGGAACCAAACATGCCAGTGCTAAATTGACAGTTGCTTACCAGTGAGCGAAGAATTCAGCTAGTCTGCTTTGGGGGCAAAAGTCAGATTATCTGAGGCAGGANAAANGCTCCCGAATTTCATTTCTCAGTTATTTTACTTAAGTAAGTTAATGTTTTGGGGTCATCTTGATTATTCAAAGTACTCATTAGTATTTTCCAAACATTTTTAAACAACTTATGCACATGGCTAGTGAATTCAATCCTCTCAGACGGGCATTTCTGTTGCAGAGTCCTGTAACTTGGTAAGATGATAACTAGTTCTTCTGTAAAGTGGGTGAGACCCACATCATAGGGCGACACTGTGAACTTCTGACCACTGGCAGTGCTCTGTGAACATAAAGTCATATCAAGTATAAAGGATGGTGTTAGTAACTGTTGTCTGGGCTCTAAAACAAAACACAGGTGAAAGGCTATTCTTAGAGACTCCCAGACATTCGGCAGAGTCAGTTTGTCCAGATCTGGCGCCTAATGATGACACTGGACTAGAGCAGTGGTTTGTGGACACCTAANCTGGCAGACAGGTGAAAATACTGGATGGTCTGAAGTTCATACTTTTACCAACAGCAAAAATGTGTGTATTCAAAATGTGTCAAGTATCTAGACCTTTCTGAGGTAAATGTATGCCCTGTTGATTAAAAAGTCCTGTTACCAGGATAGTATAGGGTATCTTTTTAAACTTGAAAGTAAAANCTAATATAAATAATCATAAAATCAAAAGCTTAGGAAAATACAGTGTAAAATATATACTGCATTATTTTTTCAACAGTGAGGCATTACATTTAAGGGTTATCACATTTGAATGTTAACAACACCATGTGCTGGGTAAATTATTAGTGCTGTCTTCACGTAAGAAAACTGACTTTGTCTACATTCAATTTGTTCTTAGTTCTAGACTCAGAGGACACAGCTCTCTGACCAAGGAGAGCGTGGCACTTCTGCATTATCCAGTGTGCGACTGTCACTGTAGGTAACTGTGCGGGTCACAACACCACAGGGTTTTAAATGGTACCAGCATTGCTTTCAGCNCTCACATACGCAGTTGTTTTCTCCTCACTCTTGTGTCTGCTCTTTCTTTCCTCCTGTCTCTTCTCCAGTAGATTGGGCCATCAGTAATTCCCCCAGCTGGGCATTCCTGCTTTAGGGGCCTCTTTCCTTCTGGTTGGCAAATACTGGTCTCTGGTGGCAGAACAGTTCAACAAATGAGTTACAGTTTGTAAGTGGAGATAGAGAATGAGGACAAGTGAGAACTGATGTGCTGGGCTTGGGGCTCGAGTGGTGTGTCGTCTGTTGCAGTTACTGGTTAACTGACTGGGAAATAATTGAATCCCGTTGTCTGGTTTCTNCAGAAGTGGGGGTTGAAGCTACAGTTTTAGGCGTGTTAAAGAAGGCGTGTTACCCCTGAGCTTCCCCACCCTGGGTCTGCTTCTGGAGCCTCATCTATGTTCTGTTGTCATTTAAATGATCTTGTAACAATTAAGTCCTGTACATNTGAACAAGGGATTCCATTTTCATATGAGAAAATTAAAATTTCAGACTGTAACTTCATTACATAAATTTAGCATTGCAGAGTGTCTTTTGTGTATTGTGATTCTATCTTCAACTTTGGAAAACTCCACATTAGAAAGTCACAGTATTTTAAATGATATTTATTGGTCTACCATCATTTTTAAAAATAATTACTTTAAAATAATTTTTTAAAGCTATTATTGCTCATTTCATAAAGTGTTATTCCTGTGTTCACACTTAAGGCACTATTGATTAGTTCCTGCCAAAGCTCCATTACATCAATTTTTGCCCNGGGATTTAAATGAACATCATCTCCCTTGGCCCTGTTTTCATTTATCTCTCATTGCTGGCTTCTCCTGCTACTAAATAAAGAGCCCTTGAGTCTGCTAACGATAGTAAATATTTAATTATGTTCTTATCTGGGGTATTTTATGTCTGAATTGTATTGTTTGCCTAATTGAGATGGTAATCTATGGAAATTGGGACTTTGTGGTCCCAGTTTTGGGGCTTCAATTTTTATGTAGTTAAAAATAGAAAATGAGAATATACCCCAGTCTAAATCTTAAGGATTTCTTGTGATTTCCAATTATTAAGTCCTTGGACTAACAGAATATTTTCACAAGACCCTGTTTTCTTTTTCTTTCTCAATCCTTTCCCAACACAATTAAGGATATTAAAAATTAATAAAGTTGGAGATACAATTTGCTAATACCACATCCCCCAAAATTAAATTAAGAATAAAAATAATTGTTGTTATATTGTATTTGGGTCTGTATGTATGAAAGATCAACCAAGCGACACAGACATATTCTCTCTCTCTCTCTCTCTCTCTCTCTCTCTCTCTCTCTCTCTCTTTCTCTCTCTCTCTCTTTCCCATTAAACTAACAGATGGAACTTAATTAGCCCAAGAAGCTGACATATGGAGTATCTGGTACAAGGAATCTTTTTTAGACAATATACTTTTATGGGAATTTTTTTTTTTTGCTTTGATTCAAGTTTGTGAAAGGAGAGAAGTTTAAAGAAGAAACAGCCAGTCATCTCATCACCTCTCCAGGAGACTGTCGTTTGGTTTATGCATATGTATATACATAGGATACTTGATTGAGGGAAGATAGAAAAAAAGGACTTCTTACTCAGGTAGACATGTCTGGATGGCTTTNACNGGAGAGCTATTGTGTCTTAAAGGGAAAAGCTGTACTGTATTTGAACAAATGCATTACGTAGACGCACCAAAGGGACTTCATAAGCCTACTCAGTGGCTCAGTCTACTGACACTGCTTGCACTAGGTATTTTACACACACCAATCCACTCTACTCCAAACAGTCCTGTACAGTGGGTACCACTGTGAATTTAGAGAACAGGAAAGTGAAGCTTGAAGAGATTGATGTGCTGGGAGTTGTAGAGATGTGGTTTTGTGAAAAGATTCAGAGATGGCCAACCAGGCTCAAATTCACCAAGTGGGAGTGATGGCAGAGTATCAAAAGTGCCAGCCATCCTNTTCCAAAGAAGCANTGGGCTGGGGCAAAGCTTAGGGTATCATTTCCCAAGACTTCAGAACCATTTTGGGCCCTCATTTAAAACAGAGATTTGGGAGCTGGAGAGATGGCTCATGGTCTAGAATACTTGTTCTTGCAGAGAATCCAGTTTGATTCCCAGCACCCACATAGTGGCTTACAACTGTAAGTTACATCTGTAACTTCAGTTATAGGGGATCCAATACCTTTTTCTGACCTCCTCAGGTACCAGGCATGNACATGGTGCACATATGTACATACATGCAAGCAACATATCTATATACATAAGGGAAAAAATAAATCTTTAAACAACAACAACAGAGATTTCNAGGCTTCTTCTCTACAGATTCTGATCCCATTGATGTGGGGTAAGGTCTCAAAACCTGTACATTTAGTAAGCTGTTAGTGATTCCTTTTGATCAGACATGTTGGACACACTTCCTTAATTTGGTTAATATATAATAGGAACTAAGGACCTAACTCCTAGTTGATACTCAGTTATTTGATTTAGGGAAAAATGTTTTTGAGACAGGATTTCACGAATCCCAAACTGGCCTCAACCTCTCTATGTAGTCAACGATGACCTTGAACTTTTGCTCCTCCTGCCTCTATCTCCCTATGGGATTACAGATATGCACCACCATAGCTGGTTTGCATGATGCTGGGGATTGAACTCAGGGCTTTCTGCATGCTACATACATACTCTGTCAAGTAAGCTGCATCCCCAGCTCTGGGAAAAGTATTTTAAAGACTATACAGAACTTAGACTCTATTGTCTAGTGAAGTAACATTGGAGGTTTATGAGCACAATGTAAGATTAACAGATGCTCATAGAAATTATAGACTATTACTTGGGGGGAGAAGACTGGGTATTTTGCTAATGAAAATGTCTTTTATAGGGCTGGAGAGATGGTGGGTGGTTGGGAGCACTTGCTGCTCCTCTGAAGAACTGGGTTAGATTCTCAGCACCTATATGGCAGCTCACAATTGTCTAGAACTCAAGTTCCAGGGGGTCTGTGGCCTTTTTCTGGCCTCTGAGCACACCAGGCATACATGTAGTACACAGATACACATGTAGTACACAGGCAAAACACTCACATACATAACATAAAAATAAAATATTTTAAAATATCTTTTACTTAAAAAAAAACTTCTCATAGATTGTTTTAAAAATGAAGAAAAGCAACCAGGCATAGTGGTATACATCTCTACTCCCAGAACCTGGGAGGCAGAGGCTGGCCAATCTCTATGAACATAAGGCTAACCTGGAACTACATATTGTGTTCTAGACCAGTCAGGGCTGCACAGTGAGACCCTGTCTCAAACAAACAAACAAACAAATAAACAAACAAACAAACTGCTAACTTATCAACCAGGTGCCTAAAGTACTTTTTATTTTGGAATGAAATCTTGGGTAAATTTTATTGTTTGAGATTGTACTGGTGGAAAAGTATATATGTTTTATCAGAAACATAACTATTATAGAAAGTCTCTTTATTACAGTGACCTACCCCTGTCTGACAGTAGGTCATAAGACACTTGTCATTCTAGATGGGTCCTAGGAGAAAGAAATACAAAAGAATAGATACACCAGGGCATTACTGAGTCTTCCCGTATAGCCTGTTAGCAATCTGGCCTATGTGATTACATTTCCATAAGAACAAAAAACCAAACCAAAACAAAACAAAAAAAAACAAAAATCAGAGTTCAGAGAGCCCCCAGATGGATGAGCATTCGGAGGCTCTCTTGGAGAGTGNACACTGAAGGAAGTCACTGAAATTCTGCACCGCTTCTTCCATACCTCACCCTGTGTATCTTTTCATCTATGTTTTTGTAATGACGTACAATAAAATGGTAACTATAAGAATTTCCCTGAATCTGTGAGCCACTCAAGTAGATTAGTCAAATTCAAGGAGAGAGTTATGGCCCTCATGTTGTAGGGAGTAGATAAGTAAGAACAAGTTGGGGCTTGTGACTGTTAAAGGGTATGGCTGGGGTAGCAATCTTGGGGAATGATCCCTCAACATGTGGGGTCTGAGCATCTCCAGGCAGTGTCAAAATTACTGGATTAGATGGNCACTCCTGATGTCCAATGCTTGCTTTCTTGTGGGAAGAAGTCTCCATACCTTTTGAGGTCACAGGCATCTTCTTTGTTGATTGTGGTACGATATTAGGAGGAGAAAGCCAGTATTTTTTTTTTCTAGACGCAGACTGATATTAGGTGAATGATTTAGGCCTTGTGATCTAGTGTTAATCATCCTAATTGAATACACTCACTGTGGTACAGACACCTTGATGGCTTTTCTTAATCAGCTACTAGAAGGGACTAACGGGTGAGTTGCATATACAGTGTGCATACACTGAACAAAGAGAAGGTTTACTATCAAGTGAGTGGAGCAAGACTGTGTAAGATTTCACCATGGCCCNGAGAAATGTACAATCTAGAACACATCGTTCACTTCTAGAAATTATCATATAATACTTTCTCACCTTGGCTGATCTTGGAAAATGAAACCACAGATAAATCTAGAAGTGGCTCCTGAGGAGAAAGTGTAGTGTACTGTAATGACCAAAGTTCATTTCGTGGTTGACTTTGCTGCTAGCTGCATAACCATTCTTACTCCACTAAGTCTCAGTTTCTTATTTAATTATAGAGAACTATTTACTTCATTGTGTGCAAATACTTAGCATGGTATATGNATTGAGAANGAATGTAATTGAGTTGGCATTGGATGTCTCAGTGATAGCTATTGTGTACCTTAAAAATACTTGGTGTAAATATTCACAAATCACAGATAAAAATATTTTTTTAAAAAAAGAAAGAATTGAGATATTTGCATTAGCACCGAGGGGTGCATGAATGCAAAGGCTCTTTACCTCTAAGGTTCTGTCAAAACAACAGCAACAACAAAACAATCTGGCCAAATGGAACCCATCCTTTTGGATCACAATTTTTAAAAAAAAAGAGAAAAAAGGAAACAGGACAAAGTACAAACTGTAAGATACTCAGCCTGAAAAGAAAAAAAAGAAAAGGGGGGGGAAGAATGTCTGCCTCTCTCGCTGCTTGAGGAAACGCAGAGCTGCGAAGTTTGCACAGCCTGTGGAAAGAGCACTCATTGGCTCTCTTCAATGCTCTGCGTCTTCTCTGGGAAGCTTCTCTGTCTCCCGGGCAACCAGCGCTTCAGCCAATCGCAGCTGAGCACCGGAGTCACGTGGCCAAGGCCTGGCAAAATGGCCGTGCGGCTGGCTGGCTCTGGGGTCTGAGTGTCTCCACGCCGAGCTCTCGCGGTCGTGACGATGTCGGACCCCGCGTGGCGAGGCTCGCGTGGGCGCCTGGCCGAGCTCCCCGGAGACCTGTCCTCGCTGGAGGAGGAAGGGGAGGAGGGCGACTCCGACGCCGGGGCCAGCGGCTTGGGCTCCTGCTCCTCAGCCGGCAGCGACACGTAAGGCTCCAGGGGATTGCGGGTCCTCCGCCCTGGGAGCGGGGAGCCGGGAGCCGGATAAGCGGGTCCCCTCCTCCTGCTGGGCTCTGTGCTCTTTGAAGGATGGCTGATCCTTCAAAGCACGCTCCTGAATCCTGCCCTGTAGCACTGCCTTGTAACCACACTTGTGACTTAGACTCCGGAGCATTTTTTACAAGATTTATTTTTATTATTTTTGACTCTGTGCACCTGTGTGTCTCCGTGTGGGTATGTGCACACGAGTGCANTGCCCGTAGAGGCCAGAAGAGGGCGTTAGATTCCGGGAATTAGGGTTTCCAGGGGTTGTGAGCTGTTGTGTGGGTGATTGGAACTGAGCTCTAGCCNTCTCCAAGAGCAGAAATGCACCTAACCTCTGAGGTTCCTCTCCACAGGCAACTCCTGAATACTTACAGGGTAAGAGACTCTGTACACACTTTATAAGACAACTATTTTAAATTATGGTGGTTTTTCCTCTTTTGGAAATGGATAGCAGAGAGGAAGTCTCCTCAGCGCCTCACTANCAAGACAGCCTCTCTGGCTTCAGGATACTCTTGCCGTATTTTTCTATTCAGCCCCAGGGCTTTCTATTTCGAGTAGGAGTTCTTGGTAGTACCATGAATGAGTTATTTTGATTCACAGTATTTCATTTTTTAGTAATCTATACCTGTTGCTATGGATTAAGGACTTCTTGGAAAGGCCAGTGGTAACTTACAGTGAATGACTGTCAGTGGAAGAGTTCAGGGTACCCAATGGCCATCCATAGCTTTAGGATAACATTTTATGTGTAGTTAGAACTAGCAGTTACAACAGCTTCAGCCAACAGTATGTAACAATTCGTTCTTTTTGGCATTAAAAGTGAGAGGAAACCCTGCTTAAATTAAAAGTGGGGGAAAACCCTGCTTAAATCCATTCGAGTAGCTTAATAGGGATAGATTGTATTCTTAAAAATTTGAACAAATACAAGAATATCAACTTTTTATACGTTATTGTTGTCATATTTAAAATGATGTAAAAATTAATTGTTCTCGTTTGATGTTTGTTGCTGTAATAAGAAATTATNATCAAAGGCAACTTAGAGGAGAAAGAGTTTACTTGGCTTATAATTACAGGTTACAGTCCATTACCGAAGGAAGTCAAGGCAGGCCTGCTTGCTATTCTACAACAATACTTTCAAACCAAAGAACTCGCTTCAGAGCCAAAGCTGCAAGGCAGAAAGCATGGAAGGTGATGTTAGCTGGCAAGCAGGCAGCCTTCTGTTCAGCTGGCTTTCTTGTATAGTTTCAGGACCAAAGTGTGTTAAGACCTAAATCAATTAGCAGTCAAGACAATCCCCTACAGACCTGCCCACAGGTCCATCTGATCTAGGCAGTTCCTCAGCTGAGATTGTCTTCCTAGATAATTCTAGGTTGTATCAAGTTGGCAGTTAACATTAACCAGGACACTATTATTTCATGAGTTTCCCGGGAGGAGATGATACAGAACCTTATTTGGTTGTGCTATGGGAAGCCTCAGACTGACATTTCCATGCTTGGTTTCTCCACATCTTAGTCATACACTGTTAGCCTATGGGCAGAGGAATGCTGTCTCTAGAAATCTAGACCTCACTCCTGACAGGGCACCCAGCAGCCAGTGGGATTTTCTAGAAATGAGCAACCCGAGAACCTCGTAGTAAGAAAACTTAACTGTGTCACGATCTAGAGTACATGTGCCTATGTCTTTATTAGTCATTCATCAGTCACTCCAAATATTCTAGTGTCCTTGTCCTAATGGTACACCCCTGTTGCAAAGTATTCTGCTGGTCTGTGTTTTTAGTCCTACCAAAATTCAGATTTTTATGCCTGTCCCTTATTGATGTGTGTGACATGAAGGTAGAATTGCTGACCTATCTTGGGAAGTTTTTGTTCAAATCTTTTGTTACAATATTAGGTATTTACTGCCTTAAGCTACAGTTACAGTGCAAGCTGGGTCATCCTGCTTTGGGAAGAACTATTCCGATGAAAGGCTTAGGAATATGAACCTGAACATTTCTCATCAAGTCAGAGAGATAAGAATCACCTGTTGCCTCTGTGGTCTCCATGAAACTTAGTAAGAAAGACATATTACATATCCTGGACTTGAAGATTCCAGTTGCTACCTGATTTATCTTTTTGCAAGTTATTGTTTCATATATGTTTGTGATCAAAATGCAGTTTGACCTGCATATGATTGTCAGTAAGTTTATTAATTTTGAGATGAAATTGCTTTAGGATAACATTCTGGTAGGGTTTTAAAAAATATTTTACTCTCTCTCTCTCTCT
>LZPO01008173.1:7437-18041 GCA_001675575.1 Neotoma lepida | reverse complement strand
GTAGTTCTTGCGGTTCAGCTGTTCGGTTAGCTCTCTGCTCCAGCTGACATCTTCAAAAGTTCAGTAAAGCTAGCCTCAGTGGCCCATGCCTGTCATCCTAAACACTATGGAGGCTGAGGCAGGAGGATTGCAATTCTAAGCCTGGCGTGGGCCACATAGCAAGATCTCATCCCACAATGAAGAAAATAAAAGTACACTAAAGCCTTCGCATAAACATAAATGCACTGCTGCTCTGTGGTTTTTATTCTGCCCACATTAGATCATCATTTAGCCATATGTAGATGTGCCCATTGGCTGCAGGGTGGGAAATGGGAANGGGNTCACTGTTGTCATAGCTGCAATGGAGCTGTGCTCCTGGTGCAGAAATATACCACACAAAATGAGTGCTTAGTCATGGGTTCAGTTGTTCCCTCTGTCTTAGATACGCTTTTCTGTTGTGCCCATAGTGACTAAGGCTAGAAGAGCTTCAGGCCACCTGAGGTTTCCACATTCAAGCTGCTACAGCATCTAGCATGATGGTTTTCCTTTAGAAGACCATCAGAGGTGAAATCTAGATGTTATCAGGGACCACAGACAAGCTTAGGCAGACTGGCGCCTACTGACCATATGCCAGATGGAATTCATATTAATCCCATGATGTGTTAGGTACTCATCTCATTGCTCTAACAATATACCTGATGACTTAAAGAAGGGAGGGTTTATTTGGTTTATAGTTTGAGAGAACAGTCCACCATGGGAGGGAAGTCATAGTAACACGCTCTTGAGCCAGCTGCTCTCCTTGCATCCATGGTCGGTCAAGGATCAGAGATCAGCGAATGCTCAGCCAGTTTTCTCCTCTTTGTTCAATCCAAAACCCCAGCTCGTGGAACAGTCCACCCACATTTACAGCAGGTCTTTGTATACCAGTTAACCTAATGCAGATAATCCCTCACAGGCATGCCCAGAGGCTAACATGATCTAGATAGTCACAGACATGCCCAGAGGCTAACCTAGTCTAGATAGTCATAGACATGCCCAGAGGCTAACCTAATCTAGATAGTCACAGACATGNACATGCCCAGAGGCTAACCTAGTCTAGATAGTCATAGACATGCCCAGAGGCTAACCTAATCTAGATAGTCACAGACATGCCCAGAGGCTAACCTAATCTAGATAGTCACAGGCATGCCCAGAGGCTAACCTAATCTAGTCACAGGCATGCCCAGAGGCTAACATGATCTAGATAGTCACAGGAGTGCCCTGAGGCTAACCTAATCTAGATAGTCATAGACATGCCCAGAGGCTAACCTAATCTAGATAGTCATAGGCATGCCCAGAGGCTAACCTAATCTAGATAGTCACAGGCATGCCCAGAGGCTAACCTAGTCTAGATAGTCACAGGTATGCCCGGAGGCTAACCTAGTCTAGATAGTCACAGGTATGCCCAGAGGCTAACCTAGTCTAGATAGTCATAGACATGCCCAGAGGCCAACAATCTAGATAGTCACAGACATGCCCAGAGGCTAACATGATCTAGATAGTCACAGGAATGCCTGGAGGCTAGCCTAGATTGTCATTCACAGGCATGCCCAGAGACTTGTCTCCTAGGGATTCTAGATTTTCTTGTGTTTTGAATATGAAATGTTCCCCATAGGCTCATGTCTTTAAACACCTGGTATCCAGCTGGTGATGCTCTCTCTGCTTCCTGTATGCAAATTCAATATGATCAGCCAGCTTCCTGCTCCTACTCCTGCTCATGCCTTCCTTCCTGTTACCATGTCACCACGCTGTGATGAACTCTGTCCCTTTGGAACCTAAAATAAACCCTTTCTCCCTTACGTTGTTTTTGTCAGGGTGTTTTATCATAGCAGTAGGAACACATCTAGGACGAACCCCATCAGGTTGTCAATTGAGATGAACCATCACCTTGTCACCCAGTTTTTGTTTTGTTTTGTTTTCTATTCTGTGTGGTTTTTCTGTGTGTCTACACTTGTCCTGCTGTTTTACCTGTTAATATCATATGACTACATGGTGACCACTTTGGTAAAAATGCATACTTTTCTCTAGAGGAGGAAGAAGAGGATGTAATTATTTGGGATAGTGCAAATATCCATTTTACTTAAATGAGGAAATGTGCAGATCAGGATACATACTGTGTGGATCTTCTTGAAGTGGTTAAGAAAATTGCCAGGCTATTTCAAAGGATGAAAACTGGCATTAATGACTCTCACAAGGAAACATTACACAGTGAGAATTTCCTAGCTTGTGCTCTGGAGTCTCAGAGATATTAAAAGTATGTTTTGCTGACTCTTGAGGTCTGTGCACTACAAAAATGTGAATTGAAACAGCTAGATTTAATTCCTTTTCACAAAGATTTTTTTTTTTAATTTTGGTTAAGTTTTGTCTTATAGAAAGTTGCAGAGGTGCTCCTGTGCTCCCATAAAACCCCGTTCTCTGCGATGCTAACATCTTACCCAGCTGTTACTCNCTTGCCAGTAANAAGTTAATATTGGTCTGTGAGCTGACTCCAGACTTCATTTGGATGTTACCGCTCTTCTATTACTGTTCCGTTTTGGTTCCAGGATTCCACCCAGCATATCGTGTTGCTGCTTGTCATCAGTTCTCCTTAGTCTTCTGTGGTTTGTGACAGTTTCTCAGCCCTTGCTTGGTCTCCCAGCATCCATTTCTTGGTTAAGACGATGTCTGCCCTTTACCGTGTTCTATGGGAGCCAGCTGCTAAGTCCTGTTTTTCTTCTGCTCCCTAACTCTCCCCTANATTTCCCCTGTTAGGCCTCTGTCTTGTACCTCCCATATGCATCACCATGGGTTCTTTCTCAGCTTCTGTTCCCCACAAAACAAAGGTCTTTGTTTTTTTTAATTTTGTGGTTTTTTATTATTACTGTGTATATTTGTAAGTGTGTATGTTTACGTACATATGTGCCATGTGGCATGTGTGGAGAACAGAGAACAGCTTTGTGGAGTTCATTGTCATCTTCCACCATGTGGGTCCCAGGAATCAAACTCAGGTTGTCAGGCTTGGCAGCAAACACGCTTATCTGCTGAGCCATCTAAATATCACAGCAGAGGTGTTTTCATTGACCACAGTGCCTCCAGGCCCTGCGTACTTGCTAGTTTTCTGCCCACATGGATCTTTAAATCAAAAGGTGAGTTCATGTTCAGATTTTAAAGGTTAAGATGAGCCAGCCTTATACTTAGCAAATGAAAAAGTGCTCATGAACCTAATACAAAGAACAAAGCGAACTAAAAGGATGGGATGTTAAAGCAGACAAACCATTTGTCATTGAAGTTGATATGAGTCTCAGTTACTAGGCATCAGTCACCTCTCAGCACTGTGACAGGTTAGTTCATTGAGGAAGGATTTGTTTTGGATCCTGATTTCAAAGAAATGGTTGCTTGGCTTTTATCTGGGCCTGTCTGTGGGTGAAACAGTCCATGATGGCAGAGGGAAGCTGCTCACCTCATGGCAGCCATGCAGGGAGGGACATGTGNGTGCTAGGGCAGGGGACACAAGTAGTTTNAGAGACTTGCCCCTAGTGGCCCCTCCCTCCTAACAGCCCTTTCACCTGTGAACTCATCAGTGGATGGTACTCTCCTGAGCTCCTCTCTGTAGCCCACTGCCCGGGACCAAACATTAGCACCTGAGTGTTTTGGGGATACTTCATAGCCAAGCCACAGTGAAACCTGATCCTGCTCTCCACAATGTGCCAGTTAAGATTATTGTTAACTTGTCGCCTAAAGGCTTACCGTAGGCACACAGCTATTTGGAATCTACAGANCAGAGCTATGAAATCTTAAACACTAACTTCAAGGATAGGTGAGGTTGGAGCGGTCGACATACATGGCTGGTGATCTGAGTGACACTGGCCATCTAAAGTGATGACAAGTATTGGGGACCAACTAGACCAGTGAGTGAAGTGTGAGTTTGGGTGTTTTGGGCCACCTGTATCTTTATTTATTTATTTGTTTTTATGACAAATGTATACTTGAAAAGCCTGTGTTACTAGCCAGCTATAGACCACAGCAGTAATAGGATAGGTTATTTGGGGGACTAATTTTCATGGCAAATGTTCAGAAAGCAGTATTTGACAAAATTTAATTAAAGAACCAGAGTTGCTAATAAACACTCAAGAGCAAAGAAGACTTCTGTTGGTGAATGATTAGAACACAGATTACACTCTTTCCTACAAGGATGCTCAGNTTAAGCCACACGGTGGCTTGACACTGACAAACCACTGTCACTTTAAAGAACGGCAGCTCAGAAGGCAGACCATCACTCCAAACAGGACGGAGTGATCATTTGATTGCCACATTGTGGGTGTTGTTGTTGTTTAATGCTGTTTCCATTTTAATGGCAATAATTTGAGCATTTAACAACCAACTTCCCATCTACCCTCTTTTACAGCCACACAACTGAATTATGTAAAATGTGGGCTTTACGTTTCTTACTATTACTGCTAATGAGGAGTTGTGCAGAAATTATGGGTTACAGCTAGTTCATTGTGAACTATGATTCTAACTGGTTGGTTTCGGCCATGGTTGCAGCTTGTGGAAAGATGAATGCTGCTTTCCTGAAAATTGTTATCTAAACAAAGTACTGATGNGTAGCAGCATCATTCTAGTCTGAAGCCATCCCAAGCTCTCCCCGTGCAGATAGGACATTTACCTGTGGTTTCCAGACAGCTGGCTTCTGTGGATTCAGTCACACTTTCAATGGCAAATATCAATTCTGAGATGTCCACACACAGTGGCTGGATTAGTGGTGTGTGTGTGTACAGGCACGTTTGTGAGTGGGTGTGCTTGCCCAGGTGTGCACATGCAGAGGCCAAAGGTTGATATTAGTGGTCCTTTATTGCACTCTACCTTATTTTTTGAGACAGAGTCTCTCACTGAACCTGGAGCTCACCCTTTGAGCGAGATATGTGCTACCATGTTGTTGTGTGAGGGATTTTTCTGAGAAGACACAACACATATGTGTTTACTCACTGCAGAAGGGAACCCAAAGCAGAGTAGACAGCAGTGTCTAACTTGGTGAATCAGTGGGGTTTGTGGTAGTCACTAACAGGAGTTATAAGGGGTTACTTACTAGGGGCAGCGACAACTCAAAAGCAATTGTGTCACCCCAGCAAGTGTGAAGACTCAGAAGCTGCAGCCCTAAAGCCCTCTATACAGCATGTAGGCAACTCCCCAGGCCCAGGCATCTTCTCTCTGCACAGCATGTAGGCAACTCCCCAAGTCCAGGCATCTTCTCTCTGCACAGCATGTAGGCAACTCCCCAAGTCCAGGCATCTCCCCTCTGCACAGCATGTAGGCAACTCCCCAGGCCCAGGCATCTCCCCTCTGCACAGCATGTAGGCAACTCCCCAGGCCCAGGCATCTTCTCTCNGCAGCTACTATTTAGACCTTCTTCCCAAGGCAGTTCCTGCTCTTTCTGTAAAGCTGNGCCTGCTAGAATTTTCAAGTTTTTGCTTTCCCAGATGTGTGACATTTTCTTTATCTCCCAAATCCTGTGAGCCTCCTTGTCCCTCCTAAAGGGAACATGTCATTTCAGAGGACACCACTATGCAACATTGTCCCCTGGTCTGGCTTTGCTGTGGGTGCTGGGGATCTGAACTCAGGTCCTCATGGTTGTGCAGCAAGTACTTTACCCACCGAACCATTTTCCCAGCCTCTGAATTAGTTTTGCTGTTTTTGTTTTGCTTTGTTTTTGTTTTTTTGAGATAGGGTCTCACTTTGTGGCCTGGAACTCACTGGGCAGCCCAGGCCAACCTTGAATTCATGGCAATCCTCCTGCCTCAGTTTCTTAAGTGCTGGAATTACAGGTGTTAGCCTGAATTAGTTTTATTTTTAAAAGTATAGCCCAATAGATTATAGAAAAGATTCTTTCCTTCCCCCTTTAGTNTTGGTTGTCTTTGGTATCACTCTGCCTGTTTAATTCCCTTCCCCATTCTCTAAAACTCCAACCCCCCTCCATCTCTACTACCAAGTCACTGCCCCTCCCACACAGGAAGGTGGAACTGTCTTTCTCATGTTGGATGACCATTCAGGTGACCTTTCCTCTCTCACACAGTGATCTGGAGCCTGAGTGGTTGGACAGTGTGCAGAGGAATGGAGAGCTGTTTTACCTGGAACTGAGCGAGGATGAGGAGGAAAGCCTCCTTCCGGAGACACAGACCGTGAACCATGTCAGGTTCAGTGAGAAGGAGGTCATCATTGAAGAGGATGATTCTAGAGAAAGAAAGAAGTATGAACCCAAGCTCAAGCGCTTCACCAAGATCCTGAAAAGCAAAAGACTTTTACCCAAGCGCTACCACAAAAAGACCAGCAATGACAATGGGCCAGTGTCCATTCTGAAGCATCAGTCCAACCAGAAGACCGGAGTTACTGTGCAACAGCGGTACAAGGATGTGACTGTCTATATCAACCCCAAAAAGCTAACGGTCATTAAAGCCAGGGAGCAGCTCAAACTCCTGGAAGTGCTGGTGGGAATCGTCCACCAGACCAAGTGGAGTTGGAGAAGGAGTGGGAAGCAGGCGGATGGAGAGAGGCTTGTGGTGCATGGCCTGTTGCCAGGAGGCTCTGCCATGAAGAGCGGTCAGGTCGTGGTTGGTAAGTGCTCCAGCAGCTCCAGTCCTTGTTTGCAGAGATGCGTGGTTAAGGGCAGTGCCCTGTGAGCCATGGCACAGAAGACAGAGTTTACAGTCTCCAAGTAAAGTTGGTACAAATGGTCATAAAAGAAGTGCTTCTGTGTAACAGAGACACACGCAGCTAGTTCAGACCGAGAGCAGCCTAGCTCATCTTTAGGTTTTGAATAATATAATTTTATTTCATCTTGCTTAGGGTTGCTGACAAGGAGAAGAAAATAAGTGGATTATACAGTGATCATTTAGGCTGAAACAGCTGTATCCAATAACATGATACAAAATATATAATTTATGAATAAAAATACTTTTAAATTGTATGTTTGCACTTGAGGACAGCAAGTTCTTGGAGTGGCTGTAGACTGTTTCAGTTGACCTTCTTAATGACAGTGGTATTATACGTAAGTTCCTTTGTAAGGGCACTTCTCTAAAATATCCCAGTTTTGAGAGGGAAAATACAAGTTATTTTGAACATATTAAGATGTGTATTTTTGTGTTGCTGGCTTCAAGTTATGTAATATAATGTGATTTAATTAGCAACCTTATTCTACTTTATAATGATAGACTAATCAAATGTGAAAATATATTCTTTCTTACAGTTATTGATTTATTTGTGCCTGGGCACATGTACCTGACATGTGATCTGTGGAGGTCAGAGGACAGCTTATGGGCATGGGTCTCTCCTGCCATCATATGGGTTCTGGGCTTGGACCTCANCTCACCAGGCTTGTTGGCAAGTGCGTTTACTCGGTGAACATCTCACTGGCCCTGAGAGCGCGTTCTTAACAAAACTTCAAGCTTGTAACCATCCTAAAATGTACCAGTCTTTTCAGTTGTCCCAGCTTAAAACAGGAATTTTAGAAACATTTTTAAATGTGTCTGACCCGAAGGCTAAATTTCATTGTTTGTTCATTGATTCANAACATATTTGAGTGTCTATTAAGCANTAGGCATGTGAAGATTACAGGGTTGCTCANACTGCTTGTGTAAAGGAGCTCATGTAATAGTGGAAGAAGTANGTTAGAAATGGGCAGACAATGTCACAGTGTGATGGATGATATGACAGAGCATCACAAAGCTAGTTCTAAGGAGACATGTCAGAAGGTATCTGTCAGAGTATGGATTCCAAAATACATCTCCACGTTATCTTCCAAAAAGATATGGCCTAGCCAAAACAGCAGCTGTGATTCAGTGAAGGACCCTGTCTCAGGGCAGGGAGTGATAGAGGAAGACACCAGCTTCTTGTCTGGCCTCTGCATGTACATAGGAACAAACTCCCACACACTTGTACATGTAACACAGGTATGCACGCACACACTTCTCATGGAGAAAAGGCCACACAAGAAAGGTAGAATATTGAATTCTGGGAAAGGTATTGACCCTCCAGTGCTTGATTTGTCTGCACTGGCATTCATCTAGCTGGTGTAGCTCCAGGAGCTTTTAATGGATGAAAGCCTCCTAGCTCGAGGAAGCCAGCAAAGTTACTGACTACTTAGGAAGTGNATGGCAGTATATAAAGAGGTTCAGGCAGCAGGAGTGCTGTTCCATCTCATTGCCGTTCTGCCAGATGTGTGGTCTGGATACAAGTGCATGTGGAATGGCTTTCCACATCCTCCAGGGAGAGCCAAGGATGGGAACATTTAATTNGGAATGTTCGTGTTGGTATATATGGATTTGAGGAGCTTCAGAAAGAGCAGCCCCATGCAGAGACTGTGTGTGAACTTCAAGGGCTGCACCCTTGAATAGAACAAACTGCTGTTCATCACAATTCAAGACCCTCAGATATGCTTGTGATCTTGAAAGATCAGGGGCAACCGCCAAGCTGTTGTCCATAATCTGTTCATGTAGTATACTTCTTTATATGCTGGATATTCTTTTCAGCTTTAGGGGGATTTTGTTTTTGAATCTTTAGTTATTTTTCCATGTACTATTTTAAAGTGTCAATAGTGTTTTATATAATGTATTGGGTTGTTTTTGTGTGTCTGTTTGTGTGTTTTTTTTTATGGTTATGTTCCCCTGACACACACTTATCCATTATCTCTAATACTAGAGGTATAAATTATACAACACCTCTTAAAAAGTCTCAATTCATTTACTTGTTTATTTTTCAGATTAGGTTCCAAGGGGATGCATTGTTACTAGGTTAGTTTTGCATGNAAACANTGGGTACGCACATAAACACATTGAGCCTTTCTCACATATGTACAAAGTGCTGGCCTTGAACTCCTGATTCTCCTGCCTCTACATCCCAAAAGCTAGGATTACAGGCATGTGNTATCTGTAAAACCTGGCTCAAATTTTCCTTAACAAATAAAAAGGTATCTTTTTCCTATGTCTGCATTTNATGANATGAGATCTCTCAAGATCTCAGCTCCATCAGTAACTGAGATTGTCAGCCTTGGTATTTAGATGATCGCAGTTAGGGCACTCTGCACAGTTGCCTACTATGGCGATATGCACACACACACACACACACACACACACACACACACACACACACACATCTTGATTTCTGGCCTCTCTTTGTGAATGCGGCTTGTCTGCTGTAACTGTGCCTGTCATCATTAGTAAGACAGGCCAGTGATGTTTCTCTTGTGTTCTTNCACAACAGAGCCCATCCTGCATTTATTTTCTTTGCTTGGATCTCGGATACTTGCTGTCCTTTGGGGGTGGTGCCATCTACATTTCTGTTTCTAAGTATTTTCTTAAAGTTTGGCAGTCAGCTGAAAGTAGTAGCCAGCTGGCATCTTCAGACCAGAGTAAATAGAATTTACCTACACCATGGAAGCTGCCTTGATGGGGCGTTTTTCTTCAATATTATTCATTTTTGGTCATAACTGGATTTTTTTCCTCAGGGACTAAACATGAGATTTTGGCCATGGCTTCTTGGAGGGGATGAAGCAGGAAGGGTGGGTGGTACTGGTGCCAGGCCAGCTGCACTTCANGGGCTTGTAGGTGATGGAGAACTCCTCTCTAGCTTCATTTCCACCTGCTTGAAAGTCTTGCCNTTATACATGCCCCCCATACTGCCTACCATTTGGGGCAGGATGATCGTGTTCCTCGGTGAGTCCTTACCACCTGGGGCTTCTCGATGGGCGGCACCTCCTTCTTGGCCTTCTCAGGCACCTAAGTAGGGAGTGCTGCTTCCTAGCTTCCTCAGATGGGAGCTGTCCAAATGCATCAGCTGCTCATAGGACATAGCCAGCAACTGGTTCAGGTCCATACCACGTAGGTGAACTTGCAGACAGTCTGTTTCTTCCGCTCCACATCCACCATCTTGCTGCTTCTGGGAGTTGGAGCAGGTGGATAACTGGGTTTCTTTTTAAGGATAAGAAGGGAGAAAAGGAAATCATACATTATCTATCTATTTATAAATANTATTTCTCTATTCACTGTTTCGATTGTTTGTTTTTTGAGACAAGACTTCACTATGTAGTCCACAGTTTGGTCTGAAGCATTTTATTCTCCTGCCTCAGCCTCCCAAGTGTTGGGATTACAAATATACACATCATGCTCATTTCACACATTAAGTTTCCAGATTACTCCCCCCCCATGAAGACAATTTCTGATAAAGAATGAAGATTTTAATTCCAAGCTATTTTGTATAGTTTCTTAAGTCCTCAACTGTGGATTTGTTTTCTATGACATATGTGGCTTATGTTTTTTTCTTTAAATTTTTTGAAGATGTGTGTTCATTTTTCAGATATGTTTTTGAGGTATGATATCCATTTTAAGTATATGTTGATNATTTTGATGTGTGCGTTGTCCTGTTTAACTGCCTCCTTGGGTCAAGAGTCAACATTTTCAGTACCTAGATGGTTCTTCTTCACGCCTAAGGTCAGTCAGCATTCCTTCATAAGGCAGCCTTGAGCCTTCTGTGAACAGAATTGATTTAGCTTGTTCTTCAACTTTATGTGAATGGGAGTAAGTGTGTGTGTGTGTGTGTGTGTGTGTGTGTGTGTGTGT